>JALHBL010000892.1:0-102418 GCA_023638675.1 Camponotus pennsylvanicus | reverse complement strand
AAATCAGGAGAACGAGCAGGCCAAGGGATAGGTCCTCCTCGACCAATCCATTTATTTCCAAAATTATTCGTTAAATATTCTCGCACAATTCCAGTATAATGTGGTGGTGCACCGTCATGCATAAACCACATGTCTCTGCGCACTTGTAGCGATATATCTTCTAGAAGTTCAGGCAACTGAAATTGTAAGAAATCCATATATACCTGTCCTGTCAACCGAGGCAAAATAACAGGACCAATAATTTTATCACCAAGAATTCCTGCCCAAATATTAGTAGAAAATTGTCGCTGAGAATTTGTTTCTACCAGTGCATGTGGATTTTCGTCGGCCCAGACGTGACTATTATGAAGATTCACTATGCCGCATCTATTAAAAGTTGCCTCATCAGTGAATAATATTTTCGATATAAAATCTGGGTCTTCTGTAATTTTAGACAAGATCCACGTGCAAAAATTAAATCTCCTTTCAAAATCTCTTGCTTCCAATTCTTGCACTCGCTGATAATGATACGGGTGCAATTGTTGCTCTTTTAAAATAGTCCATACAGTGCTGTTACTAATTCCTTCTATTCGTGCAATGTTTCTTGTACTTGTGCAAGGATTTTCTTCAATGTGTCGCAACACTCTTTCTTCTAAGTCCAGATCACGTTGACTGTATTCACCGAAATTCCTAGCTTTTAACATTCCAGTATCCCGCAATCTCTGATCGATTCTTGTGAATGTTTTTCTATTTGGCACATTTCTATTTGGATATTCTTCTTGATAAATACGTCGGGCTTCTGTAGCATTACCGTTTGCTCGGCCGTAACATAAATGCATATCCGCAAGTTCTTGAAAAGTATAATTCATTTTTTAAAATAAAATGAATTATAATATACACGAATGAAAATGTACACGAACGTACATACAAGTCAGT
Source organism: Camponotus pennsylvanicus (assembly GCA_023638675.1). Classification (NCBI taxonomy): domain Eukaryota; kingdom Metazoa; phylum Arthropoda; class Insecta; order Hymenoptera; family Formicidae; genus Camponotus; species Camponotus pennsylvanicus. Next base: position 101,503 of record JALHBL010000892.1, on the reverse strand, counting down.
ATCAAAATTATTATAGCATATTTTTACATACATACACAATCTAATTAGTCGCCGTACACTTTTTGCGCCGTACTCTATCTATAATGTTTCTGGCGATTGTAAAAAAACCATTGAATCGCAAAGGAAAGACAGAAGAATGTATTTAAAACAAAAGATAGAATAGAATTATTGACGATACATGACGCCTAACAATAAATTACGAATTGCTATACGAGTTAGATTTCAATCAGCATTTTATATACATTATTCTCTTTACATAAATATATTTTTCTTGCAATATATTGCTTTGTTTACATTTATTTCAAAATTTTAATTTTATTTGTACTTAACTCTTTAGTTACCTGAATTTTTAGAAAATATATCGCTGCAAATGTGCAAAAGTATGTGGTTTATGTATTATGTGGTTTGTGCACCACATTATACTATGATAGTGTGAGAATATTTAAGAAATAATTTTGGAAATAAATAATAAATAATTTCGGTATATTCTATGCCGATGTTAACATTGGAAGAATTACAACAAAGGATTATATTTACATAAAATATAATACAACACGTAATGATGGATTTCCGAAAAATAAGACAAAATTTCTACAGAAGAATCGAACTCTGCGTACAACAGAATGGTGGGCATTTTGAATATTTATTATAATGTTCTTCTACGTTATTATATAGACAAAAAAGTGCAATGAGTGTTTTCGGTGAATATTCGTGTTTGTGAATTTTTGTGTGAACATTCGCGCAGAAGAACAATTGCACCCTATGAAACATTATTAATTATTTATGTGAGCAGATTTGTGTGGAGTAAAATATTGCCGTGTCGAATATCGCAGATTTTACATCAGCTGCTACGAGGTAAGCTTCTGTACTTATGTGTCACCGTATATTTTGGTAACGATTTTAGCGACGTAACCTACGCACGTCCGAGATCGGCGGATTGCCGTGCTTCAGGCGGATTGCCGTGTCTTTTATGCAAATCTTTAAACGTTTATAATTAAAAAAGGAAGCCTCCGTCGAAATGTTTTTACTCTTGATTTTTATCTTATTTTATCATGAAGAATCACTCTTTAAAATTTGGCCCCGATCTGCCCGAACACCCTGTAAAATCCCCCCGAAAAATCTAAAAATTATCCCGATTTAAAATTCGCATAGATTTCTAAATAATATTCTCTAATTCGAGAATTCGAATTTAACGGGCATCAAGAATCTTCTCGAGCCTTCGATCCGACAGAAAAACTCGACCGTGCACGTTATCTCTTATTTTTTCACCGCCTAAGAAACGCTTGTCATGAACGTTTATAACAACATCGTCAACCGTCAGCAAAATCAGCGCAGCGCACGGGCATGCGCGCCCATACATCACGATCAGCTGATTGCTAATCAGCTGATCGAAAAATACTGCACGCTCGACAACCAAAGAATTTTCTACATCAGACTTCATCGGCGGCCAATTATACGCGGCGCCCTGAGGTCACCGTTAAAAGATCAAACTTATTGGCCCACGTCGCAAAGGGCCCCAAAATCTGCTCGCTATAAAACGGACACCGCAGTTCGCAGTTCGCAGAATTTTCCGCTCTTAGTAAAACCGCTCGCTCTTGGTAAAACCGCTCGCTTTAACTGCTCAGTTACGCCGCTTTTTCAGTCTTCGGACTTATCACGTCTTTGAAATTTCAGTTACTGAAATTTTTGTACATAATATATATATATCTTCTTTATTTAATTGTGTGGTGTTAAAAATAAAACTCAAAAACCAAAAAAATTACGTGTCGTGTGAAGTCTATTTAGCAATTAGAAAACTGTCGTGTCCTTGTCCGTCGCGCTCATTCAAATCCTGCGCTGTCACGACAAAAACGCTTTTACCCGCGACATATACAGGGTGAATTTTAATGGTTGTGTCAATCTTTTTATCATGCGGGAGATTACCGACCGCAATTGTAATAAATTGATCGGTACATAGATGTCAGATAATTGGATCGACCATATCGAAGGCCTGGATATAATGTGTACAATTAAAGCAAGTTAAAAGCTGAAATTATGTGTGGTATGGATTTATTTTTATTATTAAAGCTACGTATTTATTATTATTATTATTATTATTATTATTATTATTATTATTAAAGCTACATATACATATTCGATATATTAAAGCAGTAAGAATACATATTTAAAAATTTAGTTCAAATTTAACACTTTAATGTTTCATGTAAAACTTTATTTCAAATTCCGCATTTATTTTTATGGTAAATTTTTATTATTGTTTATATGCTAAAAATACGCAGCAAAAAATTTTTTTCCTTCTTAAATTAAAATTACGTAATTGTTTCATAAGAATGTATTTCTCATGGAACAATTGCGTAATTTTATTTCAAAAAGGAAGAAATGCTACATATCTTTAGCGTATAAAACAATAATAAAAATCTATCATAAAAATAAGTGCGGAATTTGAAATAAAGTTTTACATGAAACATTAAAGTGTTAAATTTGAACTAAATTTTTAAATATGTATTCTTACTGCTTTAATATATCGAATATGTATACGTAGCTTTAATAATAATAATAATAATAATAATAATAATAATAATAATAAATACGTAACTTTAATAATAAAAATAAATCCATACCACACATATAAATTTCAGCTTTTAACTTGCTTTAATTGTACACATTATATCCCGGCCTTCGATACGGTCGATCCAATTATCTGACATCTATGTACCGATCAATTTATTACAATTGCGGTCGGTAATCTCCCGCATGATAAAAAGATTGACACAACCATTAAAATTCACCCTGTATATATATATATATATATATATATATATATATATATATATATACACAGGGTTTGCCAAAAGTGTGGAAACCCCTTAATATTTCGAAAAATATGCATTTTTAAAAAAATGTTTCATACAAAAGTTATAGGGTTTTATGTGGCGCATTACACAGCAACATTATTATGACCTCGAATAGCGTTGAAAAAACAAAATTGTTTCGAAGAAAAAATATGTAATTTGCAATTAACAATTACATTTTTTTTCTTTAAAATAACTATGTGTTTTCTTTACACCAATTGATTCCTCTCATTATTTTGTACATAAAAGTATTAAGGTAAGATAATCGAAAAATGTATATATATATATATATATATATATACAGGGTTTGCCAAAAGTGTGGAAACCCCTTAATATTTCGAAAAATACCCATTTTTAAAAAAAATGTTTCATACAAAAGTTATAGGGTTTTATGTGGCGCATTACACAGCAACATTATTATGACCTCGAATAGCGTTGTCAAAGTTATGTGAAGGTCACCTCCAACTTTTTAAATGGGACACCCCATATGCTTTTGCATATTCTTGTAGCTTATCTCGAGAGCTTTCCAAAACACTATAATTAAGTTAGTTTTCATTAAGTACTTTCCGAGTTATGAGGCTTGAAATTATTTCTTAATTTTACATAAACCATAAAATATCTAGTAAAATATTCATTTTTCGATTATCTTACCTTAATACTTTTATATATATATATATATATATATATATATATATATATATAAAGTATTAAGGTAAGATAATCGAAAAATGAATATTTTACTAGATATTTTATGGTTTATGTAAAATTAAGAAATAATTTCAAGCCTCATAACTCGGAAAGTACTTAATGAAAACTAACTTAATTATAGTGTTTTGGAAAGCTCTCGAGATAAGCTATATATATATATATATAAAAAATATATATATATATATATATATATAAAACAAAAAAAACTATGTATTAACTTGGATGTATCCAGAAGCACTGAACGTTTCTTGAGCGCTCAATGAACATTTTACATCTATCTAGCTTGAAAGCAAGCATTCCTTAAACTGCTATGAGATATCGTCATTTTTATGAGCGATCGTGCTTCAGGATGCATTACACAAAAAATTACTCAAAGAGATTCGAATCAATTAAGTCATCTAAAGTTAAATTATCTTCTGCTGTTTGATTATCTTCTTGCACAGATTCTGCTCTCTTATCCATACTACAAACAGTTTTATTAGATTAATAAAATTAGAAAAATTTTACTTATATTTACAAAAATAATATTTATATTATGACATACTTTTCTTTCTGCATATTATGTTTATTCGTATGTCGTTCTGTAGATTGGTTATCTTCTTGCACCAAAGATTTCTTTGTTTTATTCAAGTTAAAATAATATTAAAATTGTACTAATTTTTTTAAAAACTTATAATTAAACATATTATTCATGTGTATATATATTATTATATTTATTAAATTTATTTTATTTATAAGATTTTATAAAGACAAAAAAGTAACACACTTTTTTTTCTTAATGCTACGTTCGCTTGCATCTCTTAACCAAGATTTGATAGGTTCTGCAATATTCTGTTCAGTAGCTTCGGGGAAACAGATTCGTACTGCACCTAAAAAATAAAATATACATTAATATACAGGGTGTTCTATTTTCCGAGTTATGAGGCTTGAAATAATTTCTTAATTTTACATAAACCGTAAAATATCTTGTAAAATATTCATTTTTCGATAATCTTACTTTAATACTTTTATGTACAAAATAATGAGAGGAATCATTTGGTGTAAAGAAAACACATAATTGTTTCGAAAAAAAAATGTAATTGTTAATTGCAAATTACATTTTTTTTTTACATATGAAGATTAATCGAATGTTATTTATAAGATTGCCTGTAATGATTGCGATGCTTCATATGTAGGGCAGACGGGTAGGCGTTTAATTACCAGATTAAAAGAACATCGTGTGAATATTAACAAATCGTCAGATAACTTTACAGTAGTGTTAATGTATAGGTTGTTGGGACATAATTTTAACTGGGAAGATACGACAATACTAAACCAAGAACCTTTTTATAAAAAAAGGCTTCTGTCTGAAATGTTGCATATTTGCCAACAAAAAAATGGTTTAAACATCCAAAGCGATACCTCTTTGCTAAATGATTCCTATCTTCCTATCATTAATAAATGTTTGGTTCAAAACCTCCCGCTCCCCTGCCATCTTCTTTCTAATTTTACGTCATTTTTCCTTTTCTCACTCCCTTTGTTCTTTTTCGGTTTCATTCCCTACTCCTTTCCCTTTCCTTTGCTTTCTTCTTCTCCTACATCCAGTTTTGTCTCGACCTCCTTTGTTATCACATCCTTCTATTATTTTCGTCTTGGCTGTCGACCTGAGTCTTGCTTATAGGCCTGTATGTATTTTTACTGCGATTTATATTTTTATCTAAATTATTATCTATATGGATTGCTGTTTCAAAAAATTTTTAAATTGTTGAGGTTTTATGTTATTTTTGGCATAAAGTGTTATTTCGATTGTGCTTGCTCTTTGTGCTCTTTCTTTTTACAGGCTGCCACTTCGTTATCCGTTAGATTCAAATTTATCTCTTCGACGCGTCTTGAGAGATTGGACTTAGAGAGACTTCCATTTTTACATCATTGGACCATATCTTTCAATTTTATTGCTACGACTTTTATTTCTTTGGACAACTTTTAATTTTTATTTTCAGACGGATTCATCGAGGATTAAATCCAGACGCTTTCTATTTCCGATTTTTTTAGCGTTTTGAAGTTCGATAGCGAGGTGAACTGTGCTCTTTTTACAGCATTTTATAGCCTTTCAATTTTGTACATTTTATTAATTTTTTCTTATATATGCGTTTTTGACCGAGTTTAATATCGATCATTGTTCTGCGTTTTTTAAACAATTTTTGTTCTTAAGGTTCTTCTGACCTTTAGGCTACAGCGTTTACCTTTGTAAAATTTTTTTTTTCGACATTGAGAAGGATCTGTAGAAGATCGAAACGTGCGTTTGTCCATCAGCTTTTTATTATTTGAAAAATTTTTTTTGACAAACATTTTTTCTTTATTAAATTTGCTCATTAACATTCGAGGTCTGTCTTTGAATTATTTATTTGATTTGTCATTCCGTACCGTCATCCTACGTCGCGGTCCTAAGCCTTTGTCTTATATCAATTTGAATTATTAGTAAACACTAATAATATTAAAATCATGTTAAGCACACAATGAATCTGATAAGCCAGGCACACCTTCCATCCACAAGTATGGCAGTCTAAAGACTATGGTCGAAGAGACGCTCTGGATGTTTTGAAGCGTTTGTTTGACCAATATTTTCTGAACTAATTTGGGATGCAATGAGGAGCACAAAAAGATATCCTTAAAATATCTCTTATAGCCACGCAGGACTCCCTTAAGAGATTCAAAAAATATCCTGAGCTGTATGGATTTATATCATATCCTAAATAAATCCTGCGTATATCCCGAGGATATTCACCCAAACAGCACACGGACGTCTTTTGGATCACCTAAGGACGTCCTGCATAGATATAGGAAGATATCCTGAGGATGTCCTGAGGAATAGTATCTGTTTGTAATCCTCGTACATTCTGAGGATGTCCTGAGGAATAGTAAATGAGCGCCTCACATAAAGCCTAGATATATCCTCAGGAGATTCTATTTCAAAGTCCTAAAGATATTTGCAGGATGTCCATAGGAAATCTTATAACTCACAACTAAATAGTAAAGGCAAAAGAACCAATAACGCTGAACATATTGCGTAAAAAACAAAATTATTAATTAACAAAGAAGTTACATATTAATGGGAGCGCATAGCTCATACATAGTAAGTATCGCAGAGATTAGTACAAGAGTTCTGTCGACAGACGTTTCGACCTGACTCCAGGTCCTTTTCAATGTTCAAAACTATATATATGCAAGAAAAATAAGTAGTAGCAAATTAAAATAGATATTAGAATTTAAAGTCATCACACAAAGTCAAAGAAATAGAAATAAAAATGAACAGAGAATCTATCATATCTTATACAGCTTTGAAATTGAAAGAAAACGGATAAGGTATATACACAAGTCAAAAATATTACAAAATCCATGATATAGTAACGGAAAAAATAATAACGGAAAAATACGAGCAACGGCTCGACGCAAAAATAGGAAGCTCACCTTGCCAATGTCCTTTTCTGTGACGCTATTATGATCCACGCAACCAAGAGCACTCCAGAAGTTATAACGTGCCACAGAAAGAAAATATGAAATGCCTCGGAGCCAAAAGAAAAAATGCATAAAATGCAAGCGTTTGTTAGTGCAAGAGGGAAAGGGCACCCACAAGAGAGCGTGTATCTGAAATAATAAAGCACAAGCAGAGCGACCACATCTTACGTCGAAAGCGCATTAATCTGAGAGACGAAGACTTGAGTGTCATTTCCATTCACAGATTACTGGGCCACGACTTTAATTGGAATGAAGCCAAAATTTTAGACAAAGAACCATCTTATAAAAAAAGAATCGTATCGGAAATGTTGCATATTACACAACAAACGTTTGGTCTTAACATTCAGAGTGACACGGAAAAATTAGATAAATCATATCTCTTTGTACTCAATAAATGCCAGTGATGTTAGTTATGCATCTTTTAAAGCTTCCCGCCCGATAGTTCTGCGCGCCATCTATTCTTATTCACCTTTGCTGGTGATTCCCGTGTTTGCCGCGTTCGCGGTTGTGTTCGGCTCGCTTCCCGCCTTCCGCCTTCCTCCCCCTCCCTCTCCTTCCTTGTTTGTCCGCCATGTCGCCGGCTCTTTGTTCGTTGCGTCGTAGATCGCCGGGATTGTTTGCTGGATACTTTTCGCTGTGTCTTTCCGTTGCGTTTTGCAACTCTGATTTTGCGTGCGATTACTATTATTTCTATTGAGGGATATTATGAGCATCATATGGTGGTTTTGTCTGATTTTTATTGTAATTATTATTTGTTTAAGTGAGCATGCGCTTTCGACGTAAGATGTGGTCGCTCTGCTTGTGCTTTATTATTTCAGATACACGCTCTCTTGTGGGTGCCCTTTCCCTCTTGCACTAACAAACGCTTGCATTTTATGCATTTTTTCTTTTGGCTCCGAGGCATTTCATATTTTCTTTCTGTGGCACGTTATAACTTCTGGAGTGCTCTTGGTTGCGTGGATCATAATAGCGTCACAGAAAAGGACATTGGCAAGGTGAGCTTCCTATTTTTGCGTCGAGCCGTTGCTCGTATTTTTCCGTTATTATTTTTTCCGTTACTATATCATGGATTTTGTAATATTTTTGACTTGTGTATATACCTTATCCGTTTTCTTTCAATTTCAAAGCTGTATAAGATATGATAGATTCTCTGTTCATTTTTATTTCTATTTCTTTGACTTTGTGTGATGACTTTAAATTCTAATATCTATTTTAATTTGCTACTACTTATTTTTCTTGCATATATATAGTTTTGAACATTGAAAAGGACCTGGAGTCAGGTCGAAACGTCTGTCGACAGAACTCTTGTACTAATCTCTGCGATACTTACTATGTATGAGCTATGCGCTCCCATTAATATGTAACTTCTTTGTTAATTAATAATTTTGTTTTTTACGCAATATGTTCAGCGTTATTGGTTCTTTTGCCTTTACTATTTAGTTGTGATTTTTATCATAAGAACCTTTTAATATTATTCTAGTATTTTGTTAATCTTATAACTCTTGAAACGTCTACAATACATCCTAAATTGATCCAGAATATATCGTTGAGGTGCTTTATATGCTATTTTCAGGATTAATTTAGGTCAGTGCTGGGATTTACATGCAACTTTCGGCCAGATTTCTTAGTTTACGCCTACTGTTCCCCTCCTACCGCTCGCGCATTAGCGACCGCTCCGCCGATCGCTCGTAACTAAGGAGCGCTCAGGAACGTGCGCGTCACAAATGTAATGTGGCAATCTATCTATCTAAGTTCTCTTTATTGTTTATTAATAATAAAAATAATTACTTTATCATTAATTACGTTTAAAATACAAATATTTTAAATTGTTACAGAACATATACATTTATGACGCGCACGTTCTTGAGCGCACCTTAGTTACGAGCGGTGCGAGCGATAAAAGGGGAACAATAGGCATAAACCAAGAAATCTAGCCAAAAGTTACAAGTAAATTCTAGCACTGATTTAGGTTATATCCAGCATATTTTTTCCCATATTTTATATCACGTTGCTTGATCTGGCAGTTTATATGCCGAATATATGTTTGTACCCAAACAGCACCAAGTCGACTGTTAGTTGACTGTCAGTCGGCAGAAAAAGTCTAAAGTCGACTTCAAAGTCAGATCGAATGTCAACTTAAAATCGACTAACAGCCGACAAATGACTCGACTATAGTCCACTGTCAGTCAGCTAATAAGTCGACTTAGAAGTCAACTTTATGGCGATTATAAGTCAATTTTCAGTCAATTTTCAGTCAATGTCATGTCATTAACTACTAAATTTTTATTTAATGTCATTTCTTAAAAATTTTATCGTTTTAATGTTCTGTATATAGATACATATATGATGGAATTAAAAAAAATTAACCGTCTGCGGTTAATTACATAGAGCTTTGGAGCTCCTTGTAAAAACTAGAGATGCGACTATAATAGCGCTGTTTGACCGATAAGCTGTGATTCGTGGGACTTGTGTCGCGGCCTTACATTACTGTCTTAGATGAATCCCACTTTCGAGTTAGGCGTTTTTCTTTTCGCCATCTAGCGGCAAGGCGTCAAGCTCGTGGAACTATATGAATATTTCTATTTATCCATTAGATATCTTTGGTAGGTACTTGGTGAATATACGCTCACAACAAGAAAACAGGCCATAATAATTAACGTCGACTTAAAAAGACGACTTCAAGTTGACTAAAAAATGTAGGCTATCAGTCGGCAAATAGCCATTCGTGCTGTGTGGGTATATGCAACGCATATATAATTTTTTAAATTTCTTCTTAAATAATCCTGAAAACATATGCTGGATATAATCTAAATTAATTCTTCAAATAACATATATAGTATCAATCACATATTTTCTAAACTAATTTGAGATACAATGAGGAACACAAAAGGATATCCTTAAAATATCTCGTACAGTTCCGCAGGACTCCCTTAAGAGATCCAAAAAATATCCTGAGCTGTTTGGCTTTACACCATATCCTGAATAAATCTCGCGTATATCCCGAAGATATTTAGGATATATTCAGGATCATCCTGAGGATATCTTGTGCTGTTTGGGTTATGTCCTGAAGACAGTTAGACTGACAGAGTACCTATCAGCCAGTACGAACTAGTCGAAGGAAATGTAATATATGTAGCACAAAGAAAGCTGATGTTCGCACCAATTGGGAATGCAGTGTCTGCAAAGTTGCGCTTTGTTTGAGAAAAACAAAACAATGTTTCCAGACCTTCCATAGAAAATAATAAATTTTTATTTTTTCCAGTGATGTACTTTGGTTCAAAATTTGAACCTCCCTTTATTGTAATTATTATAAAGTTTTTTTTACAAAATATCTTTAATTTGTTGTTTTTAGTAATATTTAACTTTGTAAACCATGTTTTTTTCATTTATTTCATTAAAAAAATTTTTGTACTTGTGGGTTTTTTTTAGTGAAGAAATCGTCCCTGAAAGAGTTAAACGTGTAACACAGTCTGTAGGTGAACGTTTTAGACAGTGTCTTGTTGTAGGCGGTTACCATTTTGAACATCTGTAGTATATGAGGTAACCCAGATCACGGTCAGACAATAATTAATGTATTAATAATAATATTTCAGTTTGATTCAATGAATATAAAACTACGAGTATTCTGTTTGGGAAACATTTACGATAAATTTTAATTTTTCAATTCTTTTTATGTCCATGATCTTAAATACTTGATGACCACTAAAATTATCTTGAAAAGCACTACAATTGTAGATGTTCAAAAATACATGGTTCCATTTAAAAAAATGACGATGACCTTCAAATCTCCTACGTGCTTCCATCTGGGAAAAAATGTTCACCATAGCATGACGTCCCCTTCATAACAAACAATTTTTATTTCAAATATTTTTTCCTATCACTAAAATTGTAGGAGTTATTCGGGTGGCCGGTTTTAAATGACTCACTGTATATACAGGGTGAGTTTTATTACTTGTGTCAATCTTTTTATCATGCGGGAGATTACCGACTACATAATAACTTGATCGGTACATAAATGTCAATTATTTGGATCGACCGTATCGAAGGCCCGAATATAATGTGTACAATAAAAGCAAATTAAAAGCTGAAATTATGTAGTATGGATTTATTACTATTATTATTATTAAAGCTACATATTTAGTATTATTATTATTATTATACACATTATATTTGGGCCTTCGATACAGTCGATCCAAATAATTGACATTTATGTACGGATCAATTTATTATGCAGTCAGTAATCTCCTGCATGATAAAAAGATTGACACAAGCAGTAAAACTCACCCTATATATATTTGTACGTTCGAACTTTTACGTGAAATCCTGTATCGGTAAAATCTTTGATAAGAAAATCTGGATTTAATTAAATCTTTTACGATAAGAATTAGTGTCCCGTTAGAGAATATTCCAATCATGAATTTATCTGTATACTCATTATATATTTCCATCAAATAATTAGGCACAGAATTTTTCTTTATAATTACCGAATTCTGGTAGTGGACCGCAAACCATGTGACTTCCAAAAACCGAAGTTTGCTGTAAAATAATAATATACATTGAGAAGTGCAACGGCAATGATGCATAATGTTTCGAAAGATTCCATAATTATGTAATTATTTTAAGATAATTCTGACCGATTATCTCAAGCAATGTTTATCCACACAGCACGAATGGCTATTTGCCGACTGATAGTCGATATTTTTTAGTCAACTTGAAGTCGTCTTTTTAAGTCAACGTTTAGTTAATTATTTCTAGTACGGTTTATTGTCGACTTTAACTATGAGTCGACTTAAGGTCGATCATTTTCAGAAAATTAAAAGTCGCCTTTCGGCAAAGCGAAAAGTCGGTTAAATTAGGCATTTTCAATGAAATTAGGCATTTGCAAAGACTTGGTTGATTTAATTTCATTATTCTTTAATTGTATTATATATAACAATCCACACAGTGCATTGTACTAAAAGATAACGAAAAGATATCTTTTTTAAGTTATCTTTTCGACAAAACAAAAAGATGTCTATAAAGACATCTTTTCGCTTTGTCGAAGAAGATGACATAAAAAAGACATAATAGTATGTGGCATGTGTTTCTTCGCTTACCGCTACGCGGCGAGCCACTCTTAACTTATCTCGTATTTAATATTTATCACGAAATGTATATAAAGAATTAGTAATTAATATAAGATCTGAAGCATATTTTTGCCTTTTACGAGCAGTAATGCCAGAAAGAGGATACTGCTCACACGTATCAATCAGAGAGAGCGACATATACATGTGCTACGTAGAATGATTGTATGCGTGTGAGCCGCATCCTTTCCCTGACATTACTGTTTATCAGTTGAATTTCTGACAAATTGAATTTAAAATAATTTATTTAATAATCTGGATTCCTTGTTGGGATTCAGAATATTAAATAGATTATTAGAAATTAGGCGAATAAATGGGAGAAATAGTCTGTTTATTGCGTGCATTGAAGTATTCCTATTTCCGAATGTTGATAATCTATGTATATAGAATGAATCAAGTCATCTTTTAGTCATCATATGGATAAGACCAAAAAGTCACTCAATTCGGGTCATGAGACGACTTTCAGCCATCTTTCCGTCAACTTAACGATGTCAGTAAAAGATGTCTGCGACAAAAATATGTCCAGTTTTAGTAATATTTTTAGACGACTTGGTGCTGTGTGTGGATAATATTATATAATTAAAGTATTTGTACCAGGGAACCGATTTTCTTGAGCAATGCAGCAGTTCAAAAAAGAATTTGTTTTCTATTTTTCAAAGTTCGACTAAGTCGACTGTTAGTTGACTGTCAGTCGGTAGAAAAAGTCGACTTCAAAGTCAGACTGAATGTCAACTTAAAGTCGACTAACAGCCGACAAATGACTCGACTATAGTCGACTGTCAGTCAGCTAATAAGTCGATTTACAATTAGAAGTCAACTTTATGGCGATTATAAGTCAATTTTCAGTCAATGTCATGTCATTAACTACTAAATTTTTGTTTTAATGTTATTTCTCAGAAAACTTGATCGATTTAATGTTCTGTATATACCCATACAGCACCAAGTCGTCTAAATGTACTACTAAAACTGGACATATTTTTGTCACAGACATCTTTTAGTGATATCGTTAAGTCGACGGAAAGTAGACTAAAAGCAGTCTCATCCCAGACAGCACAAAAAAGCCAAAAGATGTCTTAAAGACGTCTTTAAGTCGTCTTTTAGATGTCTTTTGGACATGTGTGCTGTCTGGGATGACCCGCTTTCAGTGACATATTAGTCTGTCCATAAGATAACTAAAACGTGGCTATTCATGAACATCCTTGAGTAGTCTTTAATACTTCTTTTAGACATCTTTTTAGTTGCTTTAAAGATCTCTTTTAGATATTTATTAGTCATTTCTAAGACTTACTTTTCGGTATGTGTTCGTCTTAATTATAGGTTATAATAAAATATACAAATATAATATTTACAGAATTTATTAAATATATTTATAGAGGTATTCCTCGTGCTACATAACAGCGCATAATGTAAGAGTAACTGATTAATAAAATGTCTAATGAGTAACTGATAATAAAATGTCTAATGAAAAGTCGAGCATTACATAAAAAAGAAAATTATATACATTCAACTTGACCTATAAACTATAAACTTTATGAACTTTAAACTTAAACATTTATAAACTTTAAACATTTAAAGTGAGTTTTTTTAATTTTGGTACTCGCCAAAGTCATGACAAAAGTATTATGTATGACATAATTTTTTTTGATGGTATCTGTATCTATCTCCCGCTCTTCGTAGCTATTCTGCAAATTTATTTTTTAAGCCGTAATAACTCGATGAACTATTTATGTTTGAAATAGTGCCTGTAAAAAATTTTTATTATAAAACAAACATATTTCAAAAATTTGTTGTATTAAATAAATTTATGCAATTATGATAATATTCGCAAAAGCCGTGTTTTTAATTCCTTCTTTTACGTTGATCTTCTTATGTGTACGCTACCAACAATTTTACAAATTAAAAAAATTAGACAAACATAAAATACTTTACAATCAATAATTTATTGATTCATTTGAGAAATATATTATATAAGAGAAAAAACTTACCTCGAAATAATTGTATTGTTCCTTCAACTGTATTATTGTTGTCCCTTAACTGAGCAGAAGAAGAAAGACGCATACAGGACCACGAATACAAAGTACAATGCACAGTAAAGTATCAGCATATATTGCTGCGTAGAGAGAAGCAGAACTTGTAACGGAAAGATGTCTATGACATAATCTAGAAAAAAATAATAAGAAATGATAAGCTTTAGAATACATCTATAAAACTAATATAAACTATCATGAAAATATAAACAATCAAGATTAGCAATCAATAAATATAAAAAATAAAGAAAAGAATTAAATTTAAAATATAATAAGTAGAGCAATCATAAAAAAATTATTGCTAATAAATTTCTAAATAATGTGCAAATAAAAACTTGAAAATTAGACTTGATTTACGTTATTATAAGTTTAGTTGAAATCTAGCAAACCTTTTTGGAGTATTGTTCTTTAATTTTAATCAGACTTAGAATTTAACTTATATATATATATAATCTTATAAACTATAATTCATTAATTTATTTGAAAAATATATCATAAGGAAATAATAGTAACTGGAAGTAAATGTATTGTTCTTTTAATCGTGCCAAAAGAGAAGGTCGTCATGTATAAAAACAAAAATGCACAGCGATGTAACAGCATATATACTAGCTGCGTAGAGATAAGCAGAATTTGTAATGGAAAGATATCTATGACATAATTTAGAAAAAACGATAAGAAATATTAAGACTAAAATACAAATATAAAAAATTAAGAAAAGTATTAAAGTTTAAAATATAATAAGTAATGCAATCATAAAGATTCTGTTAATGAACTTGTAATGAGCAAGTAAAAATTTCAGAATTAAGCTTGATTAACATTATTACAGTAAATTGAAATCTAGCAAATATTGATCAATATATTTTTTTATGTAATGTTTATCAAATAATTTAATAAGAAATTTTTCCTTCCAAAATAACCTCAAACTTTAAAATATCTAATTTTACGAAAAATTAATCAATTTGAGTAAGAAATATTATAACAAATGTATGAAATCACATTTTTATTTACTTATTATGTAATATTTGTACATAATTATACATGTAATAAAGAAGATTATATTAAATTAAAATTCTATTCCTCTTACCTCGTGCTTTCTTCTCATAGAGTCGGACACAAAGAGGTTGAGCACAGCGACTCGTAACTCGCAACTCGCAATTTGAAGAGGTTAATTGGTTCACGGGCTACGAACGGATTCTACTTTATCAGCATGATATGATTTTGTTTTTTCGAACGAGATATGAGTTTTGATGCAAAATATAAATAATAAATTAATAATATAAAATAATAACTTTTTGTAATTGGTCGGAAAGATTTTTAACACACTTTTTTGCTTTACCGGAAAAGCAACTAAAAAAAGATGACGATAAGATGTCCTTTTTATGTTGTCTTTATGGATACTTTTCGCTTTGTCGAATAGATAACTTAAAAAAGACATTTTTTCGTTTTCATTTAGTAGAATGTGCTGTGTGGAATGCCACATACTATTATGTCTTTTTTATGTCATCTTTTTCGACAAAGCGAAAAGATGTCTTTATAGACATATTTTCGTTTTGTCGAAAAGATAACTTAAAAAAGACATCTTTTCGTTATCTTTTAGTATAATGTGCTGTGTGGGTAGATACATATATGATGGAATTAAAAAAAAAATTAACCGTCTGCGGTTTACTTTAATTACATGAAGCTCTGGAGTTCCTTGCAAAAGCTAGAGGAGATGCAGCTATAATAGCGCTCTTTGACCGATAAGCCGTGACTCGTGCGACCTGTGTCGCGGCCTTATATTACTGTCTTATTGTTTGATGAATTCCACTTTCGGGTTAGGCGTTTTCCTTTTCGTCACCTAGCGGCGAGGCGTCAAGCTCGTGGAACTATATGAATATTTCTATTTATCCATTGGATATCTTTGGTAGCTACTTAATGAATATACACTCACACACACAAAAATGGGCCACTAAATTTTAGCAAAATTTTTTAACATCTTTCAATAGCAACAAATCAGTAAAAAATCACCGTATTAATATAAAATAAAGCTCAAATTACAGTCCTCTTAAAAACTAAAAAAAAATTTGAGTTTCAAAAAATGTTTTACAAAATGACGAATACTGAAGATAGACTTTGAAAAACAAAAAATAAATTCTTTTTTAAACTGCTGCATTGCTCAGAAAAATCGGCTCCTTGGTGTAAATATTTTAATTATATAATATTGTTACATATAATACAATTAAAGAATAATGAAATTAACTCAACGAAGCTTTGAAAATGCCTAATTTAATTGAAAATGCCTAATTTAATCGATTTTTCGCTTTGCCGAAAGGCGACTTTTAATTTTCTGAAAATGGTCGACCTTAAGTCGATTCATAGTCGATAATTAAAGTCGACAATAAACCGTATTAGAAATAGTTGACTAAATGTCGACTTAAAAAGACGATTTCAAGTTGACTAAAAAATGTCGATTATCAGACGTCAAATAGTCATTCGTGTTGTGTGGGCCCACACAGCACCAAGTCGTCTAAAAGTACTACTAAAACTGGACATATTTTTGTCACAGACATCTTTTTCTGACATCGTTAAGTTGACGGAAAGATGGCTAAAAGTCGTCTCATGACCCGAATTGAGTGACTTTTTAGTTTTGTCCATATGATGACTAAAAGATGACTTGATTCATTCTACATAGATTATCGACACTCGGTAATAGGAATACTTCAATATACGCAATAAATGTACTACTTTCTCCCATTTATCCGCCTAATTTCTAATAATCTGTTTAATATTCTGAATCTCCGAACAAGGAATCCAGATTATTAAATAAATTATTTTAAATTCAATTTAAAATATGCTAGAATCAATATTATATGTTTAATATAATATTGATACCAACATCGCTCAGGAGTCGCATATCACTGTGTTAAAAAGCAGCATTAGGTGTGAGGTCTGGATAGCTCAGTAGTCTAGAGCAGTTGCCTGGAAAGCGAAAGACTCGGGTTCGATTCCCGATCCAGCCACTTGCGCCTCACACATTTTTCTAGTCTGCGAATATTGTTTTCTAGCAATTATTCGTTAGGCTGAAAAATGTGTGAATGCTCTCTCCACAGGATATGCGTCAATGCCGTTGCCACCGATGGATTCTGTCGCTCGTTGATCAAATGGGTAAAGACACGTCCGACCTCCTCCCACATACATCCCTATCTTTCTCTGGAAGAAAATAAACTGATAAACAGTAATGTCAGAAATTAAACTGATAAACAGTAATGTCAGGAAAAGGATGCGGCTCACACGCATACAATCATTCTACGTAGCACATGTATATGTCGCTCTCTCTGATTGATACGTGTGAGCAGTATCCTCTTTCTAGCATTACTGCTCGTAAAAGGCAAAAATTTGCGTCAAATCTTATATTAATTACTAATTCTTTATATACATTTCGTGATAAATATTAAATACGAGATAAGTTAAGAGTGACTCGCCGTGTAGCGGCAAGCGAAGAAACATATGTCACATACTATTATGTCTTTTTTATGTCATCTTTTTCGACAAAACGAAAAGATGTCTTTACCCACACAGCACAAATGGCTATTTGCCGACTGATAGTCGACATTTTTTAGTCAACTTGAAGTCGTCTCTTTAAGTCGACATTTAGTCAACTATTTCTAGTACAGTTTATTGTCGACTTTAACTATCGACTATGAATCGACTTAAAGTCGACCATTTTCAGAATATTAAAAGTCGCCTTTCGACAAAGCGAAAAGTCGATTAAATTAAGCATTTTCAATTAAATTAGGCATTTTCAAAGACTTGATTGATTTAATTTCATTATTCTTTAATTGTATTATATGTAACAATATTATATAATTAAAGTATTTATATCATTATTATTATTACATATTAATGCAGCAGTTTCAAAAAGAATTTGTTTTCTATTTAAAGTTTATTTTCAGCATTCGTCATTAGTAAAACATTTTTTGTAACTCAAATTTTGTTTTTTTAGTTTTTAAGAGGACTGTTTAATTTGAGTTTTATTTCATATTAATACGGTGATTTTTTTGCTGATTTGTTGCTATTGAAAGATGTTAAAAAATTTTGCTAAAATTTAGTGGCCTGGTTTCTTTGTGTGTGAGTGTATATTCATTAAGTAGCTACCAAAGATATCCAATGGATAAATAGAAATATTCATATAGTTCCACGAGCTTCACGCCTCGCCGCTAGGTGGCGAAAAGGAAAACGCCTAACTCGAAAGTGGAATTCATCTAAGACAGTAATATAAGGCCGCGGCACACGGCCACAAATCACGGCTTATCGGTCAAAGAGAGCGGACTATTGCAGTCGCATCTCCTCTAGCTTTTGTAAGGAGCTCCAGAGCTTTATGTAATTAACCGCAGATGGTTATTTTTTTTTAATTCCATCATATATGTATCTATATACAGAACATTAAATCGATCAAGTTTTTGAGAATTGACATAAAAATAAAAATTTAGTAGTTAATGGACATGATATTAAATTGACTGAAGATTGACTTATAATCGCCATAAAGTTGACTTCTAAGTCGACTTATTAGCTGACTGACAGTCGACTATAGTCGAGTCATTTGTCGGCTGTTAGTCGACTTTAAGTTAACAGTCAGTCTGACTTTGAAGTCGACTGTAGACTTTTTCTGCCGACTGACAGTTAACTAACAGTCGACTTGATGCTGTTTGGGCATAGACATTTTTTTGTTTTGTCGAAAAAATAACTTAAAAAAGACATCTTTTCGTTATCTTTTAGTATAATGTGCTGTGTGGGTTATTACAAAATAAGTACGACAGCTAAATTAAAAAAGTTATAGGCACAAATTGAATGAAACAATAAATATAATATAAAATTAAATAAAAATTTTATGCATAATAATAGTATTTTTCATTAAAAAAACATTTAGTTACCAAACATATTTTACAAAATAAAACGTTTTAAAATAATATATTTTAAAATCGAATTCAGTCGTTGCGATTTTAAAATATAAGAAAGGAATTTATTTCCTATAATTGGTGTAGGTTGAAGTATCTATTTTTATGAAAATATGTAAAATCCATTATATATATAAAAGCTTTAACTTATATAAACTTATATAATAAATATTAAATTGAGTTGAGTAGGAAATTGAATTTTGTAATATACTGCTTTATACTAAATCCATCTGTTACGTCCGGTGGACGTCGCGATTCTTTTCTTTCTTCGAAACCGTACAAAAAACTATACGATAACCACATTTAAATAAAGGCTGTCATAAAATCGAACTGTCGCATATGTTTACAGTTGGCACGTCCGTCAGAACCGTTCGAAACTCAAGAAACAATGCGATCCTTCTTAGGAATCGCCAACGATAAACATATGTATATCTAATCCTTGTAGCGGATATCTGAAACCAAGAAATTCAAAGCAATAAATAAATAAGAAAAGCTAGAGCTAAGGATGGCCAGTCGTCGCAACTTAGAATTTCTAAACAAAATTCGCAATCGGAGCCGCAATAAAAAAATTCTTACGAGTTGATATGCTATAGCGCTCCACACGTGAAGCTACGAAATCGAAAACCCTTCTATTGAAACAAAAGGTCTGCAGTATCCTAAGCAGGCTATCAAAAAGAAGAGAAACTAAACAATTTCGACAGGCCACCCTTAAGTGCCGAAACGCGAGAAGACTCGCGAGTCATAAACTTGTCAGCTAGCTCCCACTCTCTGCTGGATAGAGCCAAGTCTCGAACCAAAAGGCCCAACCTATTAAAAATCTTAGAAATGCTCCCAAAATCAGCCTCTCCTCCCAAAATCCTCCTTGCCCTTAAAAAGGGAGTAATTGAAATTATTTCATTCGTTCAAAAGGGATTCCCACTATCCAGAAAAGAGGAGAAGCAATAACTTTAAAAACTCGAGCGCAAGACGCGAGACACAGCTCCGTACGCAAAATTTTCCGACAATACACAATCTTTCTCAACAATTCCGCTGTATTAAACGAAAAGTACGGCAGTTCGACATCAACCAAATTTTCGCTAATCAATTGACTGAACACGTGAAGTGTGAGTGAGGTGCTAATACGACTGAATCGACCCATCCGTTTTCCAACTGCGGGAACAGCCTATTCTGCAACCGGGGTTCAAGCTCCGTTCTACTTGATTTCGTACTTCAATGCTCGCTATAAATAGTAAGTCCGATTTAATTTTCTCTTCTCCCCTCCCCCACTTGTTAGCTGATTGTCATTGGGAATGATCTTTGACCAATTAATCTTTAATTACTACTTTAATCGATAAATATATTAAAGAAATTATCAAATCCATGTCTGGGAAATAAATTTCGACAATTTAATAATCATTTAATTACTCCTTGTCTCATTCCTCTTTCTAATCACCTTCCTCATTCTTCCTCGTTCGCCTAGAATCTCCGCAAGGCGGTTCGCGAACGATTCCTAGTTCGCCCAGAATCTCCGCAGGGCGGTTCGCGAACGAATCCCAGTTCGTCCAGAATCTCCGCAAGGCGGTTCGCGAACAATTCCCCGTTCGGTTATAATCTCCGGAAGGCGGTTCGCGAACGATTCCCCGTTCGCCTAAAATCTCAGCAAGACGGTTCGCGAACGATTCCCTGTTCGCCTAGAATCTCCGCAAGGCGGTTCGCGAACGATTTCCAGTTCGCCCAAAATCTCCGCAAGGCGGTTCGCGAACAATTCCCCGTTCGGCTAGAATCTCCGGAAGGCGGTTCGCGAACGAACGATCTCCCGTTCTCCTAAAATATCTGCAAGGCGATTCGCGAACGATTTCCAGTTCGCCTAGAATCTCCGCAAGGCAGTTCGCGAACGAACGATCCCCCGTTCTCCTAGAATCTCTGCAAGGCGGTTCGCGAACGATTTCCAGTTCGCCTAGAATCTCCGCAAGGCAGTTCGCGAACGATTCCCAGTTCGCCTAGAATCTCCGCAAGGCGGTTCGCAAACGATTCCTAATCCAGTTTGAATTCCCGAGAACCGAGTCCTGATTGAGTTCTCCTCAATTTGAAATTTTTCTTTAAAAGCATTTACAAACATTGTTATTTTCCTTTATTTCCTTTTATTTATTACTTAACTATCCCTTCTATTATTCCATTACCGATAACCAACAAATTAAAATCAATTTAAATCTAGAAGCAAAAGGCAAATCTTTCGAAAAGGGTTACTATCTCACCTAAGGTTTAAGCATCTTTTCCCAATGACAACGGTAGTAGAGTTAATAGTAATTAATTTAACGACTATCCTTTAAACTATCCCTCATTCAGCGTTAAATTATTATTAGTGTCGCGCCACGGTAAACGGCGGGCAGCGTTGCGGTGCCGGAATCGTTGGAATCAGGCGTTTAAAGAGCAATCGACTAAGAAAACCACCCCCCCTCCTGAAAACCAAAGTTCAAATAATGGCATAGAAAGAAATAATATAGCGGACTGCCCTTCGACGTCCAATAATTTTAGTAATAATAGCGACAATTCACAAAATCACGATCCACAAGACACACTCCCCTCTCCTAGTTATTCTCCTGTCTCCTCTCCCGAACCCCCTCGTTCCCCCTCCCTTCCTGTCCGAGAGCGTACTCCTCCCATACCTGTCATCACCCTCGACTCCGATCCTCCCTCCCTTTCAGTCCACGATCACTCAAATTCTTCCGAAATTGGCGAGGCTCTCGAAGATTTCGCGAGAGATCTCCCTGATTTAGACGAAGATTCGCGGAACTAGGAGCCCTCGCCTAATCCCGCAGAACTCCCTCACCTTCACGAAACACCTGAACCCACCGAGTCCGATCCGTTGAATTACTTTCTATCTCCCTCTCCTCGATTTCCCCATATCAGAAGGAGCATTCTGCGTGGGCCCAGGTCCAGTGGACACGAAGAATTATTCAATTATTTAACCACCGCCTCTTCCAATTCCATCATCCCTTGGTACCTTCCGGATTATCACCTCCCCTTAGGTGTTCCTATCCAAGCCCTTTGGAGGAGGTTCCCTCTTCCACCCCTTCCAGTTCGATTTGAAGATTCCTGATCCCTCCACCTCTCCTCATAACCAAACAAATTTGTACACAATTCTCCCATTTCCTATAATATATACACGCACACGCAAACTCATTATTCATTATTATTTAATTTTATTATTATTATTTAATTTTATTATTATTATCAAATATTGTATCCTCCAGTCGCAACTAAATTCGTAGATTCAACTCCCTTGTATATTTCGACTGATGACCTCCGCACTTATGTAACACTTGCGAGATAAAATACATGAACGCTCACACACACATATACACATACTATTGTTACAAAATAATGTATTAGATATATTTATATTTATAAATTTTATAAATTCTCTCTTAAGAATGACGAATAATAAATTCATTTAGACTAATTATTTCTTCCGCGTTCAATTCAATCGATCCCTCTCACCACTCCTACTCCTGAATCGCACTAGGTCCCGTCCCGGGTAATAAGGATTAAGAAGATTAAGTTCCTTTATCAAAAAGAGATCGTCGAGCGGGCATTACGGACCGAGAATAGAGTAAGATCGACCCTTCTAGTCGTTGACCTAATTTCGGCCCTCCCGCAGGCTTGCTCAACCCGAGACATCTGCCCTTAAGGCACCTGTTCTTGGGATACAAGTATCACGTTCTTCCTTCGGTCCATCCTTCCTCGGGCCTGGATGTAACACATCCATTGATAATGTTTTATTTCACTTTAGAAGATAAGGAAATAAAACAAGTTTGAAAAATAATCATTTCGTTTATTTTATTTAGAAAAATTATTTATATGTTTTGTGATTTCATTTATAGAGACAATATATATATATACACAGGGTGATTCATATAAAGTGACCGATGTGAATACTAGCTAAAATTGAAGAGCTTTGAAAAAATTTTTATACCAAAAGATGTTTGACACAGAGGGGGATATCGTATGGTACAAACGATATTTTTATAGATGAAGGCATTAAGGAGATTTCAAGATCAACTTAATTTTCTTAAATGAAACTACCTATTTTTATGAAACCCTATTTTATATTACATATTCTTTACATAAACCGTAAAATATCTTGTAAAATATTCATTTTTCGATTATCTTACCTTAATACTTTTACGTACAAAATAATGAGAGGCATCAATTGGTGTAAAGAAAACATATAATTGTTTCGAAGAAAAAATATGTAATTTGCAATTAACAATTACATATTTTTTCTTAAAAATAACTATGTGTTTTCTTTACACCAATTGATTCCTCTCATTATTTTGTGCGTAAAAGTATTAAGGTAAGATAATCGAAAAATAAATATTTTACAAGATATTTTACGGTTAATGTAAAATTAAGAAATGATTTCAAGCCTCATAACTCGGAAAGTACTTAATGAAAATTAACTTAATTATAATGTTTTAGGAAGCTCTCGAGATGAGCTACAAGAATATGTAATAAAAAATAGGGGGTTCCATTTAAAGAAATTAAGTTGATCTTGAAATCTCCTTAATGCCTTCATCTATAAAAATATCGTTTGTACCATACGATGTCCCCCTCTGTATCAAACATCTTTTGGTATAAAAATTTTTTCATAGCTCTTCAACTTTAGCTAATATTCACATCAGTCACTTTATATGAATCACCCTGTATATATCGATAATATCGATTATACAGGGTGTCTCTGAGCATTACCTCACGCACTTGTGAGGAGGTAGAGCGCAGTAAATTAAATAAAGAAGTCTTATTCCATGTAACGATTTTTGCAATAATAATAGAAATATTAATTATTGAAATCGGACGAATGAGAGAAGCTTCCTTCGCCGCGCGCCGGCAGGCAATGTCTGATACGGTGGGCTGTGCTGTAGCTCGAGCAGTCGAGCGCTTCTCTCATTCGTTTAATTTACTGCGCTCTACCTCCTTACAAGTGCGTGAGGTAGTACTCAGGGACACCCTGTATATCGATTATATATACAGGGTGTGTCATTTTAAGTGATGCAGCTGAATATCTCTTAAAGTAAAAGAGATTGGGAGAAATGTTGCAAACAATAGTTGTATGGTTTCGAGGGGGACATAAGGCGGTACCATTAGTTTGACCTTGAAGAGTCAGCTAAAGGTCACGTGAGGGTCGTCTCCAACTTTTTAAATGGGACACCCTATATGCTTTTACGTATTCTTATAGCTCATCTCGAGAGCTTTCCAAAACACTATAATTAAGTTAGTTTTCATTAAGTACTTTCTAAGTTATAAGGCTTGAAATCATTTCTTAATTTTACATAAACTGTAAAATGTCTTGTAAAATATTTATTTTTCGATTATCTTACCTTAATACTTTTATGTACAAAATAATGAGAGGAATCAATTGGTGTAAAGAAAACACATATTTGTTTCGAAAAAAAAAATGTAATTGTTAATTGCAAATTACATTTTTTTTTCGAAACAATTATGTGTTTTCTTTACACCAATTGATTCCTCTCATTATTTTGTACATAAAAGTATTAAGGTAAGATAATCGAAAAATGAATATTTTACAAGATATTTTACGGTTTATGTAAAATTAAGAAATGATTTCAAGCCTCATAACTCGGAAAGTACTTAATGAAAACTAACTTAATTATAGTGTTTTGGAAAGCTCTCGAGATGAGCTACAAGAATATGCAAAAGCATATAGGATATCCCGTTTAAAAAGTTGGAGGTGACCTTCACGTGACCTTCAGGTGACTCTTCAAGGTCAAACTAATGGCACCATCTTATGTCCCCCTCGAAACCATACACTTTTGTCTGAAACATTTTTGTCTTAAACTTATGGATTTTGAGATATTTCAGTGCGTAGATTAAAATGGCCTACCCTGTATATGTGTTGTCTAAATTTAAATCTTAAATATTATAAATCAAGAATCAGAAATTCTTCATTGTTTTATTTTTATTACAAAAATAAATAATATAATATTTATATCAGAAGAGAGAAATTAAAAAAGAGTTGCAAATATTTTTTGGGTGTATTATTAGTGCAAATTATCAAACCTATAGTGCTGTTGTCTTTTATCTATATGTTAATATATAAATAGTTAATTTAAAATATATATAATTACATAAAATATTCTATACTGTACATTGTAACGCTTAGTAATTAAATAATATAATGATTTAAAGACCGAAGTATAAAATACTTGCTCAAAATCGTTGTTAACAACAACAAACAAATTCTAAAAGAAATAAAGAAAAATTATATTAAAAATAAGCTTATAAAAGCCAATTAATAATACAAGTATACTGTAATAAATAGAAGTTATATAAATAATAACAATATTTTGTATTAAAACATGAAACGCCTTATATGCTACAACGCTGAACATATAGCTTTTTAATCTAATCAAAAGATTGGATTCTATAATAATAACGTTTAAATATATATCTCCGCAAATAATGTTGCATTACGCTTTATAATGGAATGAATAAAATTTAGAAATCTTGCCGATTATTTTCGGATTAAAAATATTATACATGCTTATGATTTCATTTCAGACAAAATCGATATAATATCGGATATAAAAAAATAATATTTATATTATTTAACAATATTATTTATTACATTATTTAACAATATTAAATATATTAAATGTATCATCGTAAATTTGTAAACAATTTATATTGCTTATTTTCTATTTTCACACATTCTAAAACTTAGTGGAAGAAAAAATATAGTAAAATCTTTCTATTATACGTATATAACAATATAAATTAAATTGAATTATTAATCAATTGATATTGCTCAAGTATTATGACGCAAAAATGTCAATGATATATATAGACATCGATATAATTGAAATAGTTCAATTGAAATAATTCAATTGGAATAGATGGCAATTATTTTTGTAATTTTTATATATTTGCTTCACTTCTTGACGCATATTTTTTGAGAAAAAACCGAACATAAATTAGGGTTGATTGATTTTAATCATTTTCAAATATATTCCATCTAATGGTGTTAATATAAGAGACGAGCGAGGATCGTTTATAAAGGGAATTTGCGTTTTTTCGCAAATTTCGACTTTATAATTTCGCAATATTTTTATAAGCCCAATTTTTGTCTGATGAACAGCAAAGCGAGCACCTTAAAATAAAAAATTATTACAAGAATAGTATTAAAGCATTCAATTAAAAGTATCTAAAATTATAAAAAGTAAATATTATACGAATAAACTTAAGCTTGTCAAGACAGAAAATTTCTGCCTATAAACAAAACAAACAGAACTTAACAATATATATTTAAATCTATTTTTTTATTTCATTTTACCTATGCAATTTCTTGGTCCATCGCCGAAAGGCAAATAAAACATCGGGTGTTTAATTTGCGCAACTTCGTCAGAAAATCTTTCTGGATCAAATACATCTGGCTTCGGATAAATATCCGGATCTCGTTGAATTGCGTAAATTGGAATCCATATGTTCTGACCTTTTGGTATACTAACGTTGATACTATGAAAAGTATAACTCGATGTCGCTTTTCTTGTAAGATGGAATAATGGAGGATATTTTCGTAAAGTTTCTATATTAAGAACAATGAAAAAGAAGTATAAAATGTGTTATAAAAGTGCATTTTTCACTTCTATTAGAAATTAGCAATATATTATATTATAATATTGTTGTAAATTGACACAGTGTATTATTCTTTTACTAAATTTCTTCTTTGATTGACGAACCTTTAAAAACCTTATCCAAATAATTCATCTTTTTTACATTCTCATATTTAAAATTGCCATTATGTCTTATATATTCTTCATTAATTTCCTCACGTAGCTCATCTTGTATTTCTTGATTTAATGCTAACTCGTAAAGGGCATTACTCATAGCTGTTGATGAAGTTTCAAAGCCAGCAGCGAAAAATACGAATGCTTGAGCAGCTATTAGGCTTTCAGTTAAATCTAAAATGTAATAATTAAATCTAAAATGTAATATTCTTTTGTTAGAAATATTCTTTTTTTATTCGATAATTAAAAATTATAATTTATCTGTCTATTTAACAGTTTAAATATTTTATGAACTTTATTAATATTCCTTACACGTAAACTGATGTTTTGTATCTAAGAATCCATGATAAAAGACCAGTTATTACTTACCGATATTATTTACTTTATCTGGATGTTTTTTTAAATCACGCAATGTATCAATAAAATCGTGCCTAACAATATTATTCGCATCTCTGTAGTACATAGTCTCTACGACAACACGTGTAAAAAATTTGGTGACTTCTCTTTTTGGTAAAATATAACTGAGTATATCGCAAAGTCGCTTAGGTAGTAATTGTCTCATTCTTCCTCGTAGAATATTTTCCCAAGTTAGTGCAAAGACTAGTCTTCCCATTTTGCGAAATTCGCTGTCTTTGTCCGACAAAGCATTCATTTCAATACCAAAGGCACAAGTACCTATTACATCGGTCGTATACTTGGCCGTTAGTTCGCGACATTCTATAGGCTCGTTTTTGCTCACTAGTTTTTCTATGTATCGTTCAAATCGATCAGCGCACTGTGTTATTAAAGAGAACATTTCCTTTAATTTGCCAGATGTGAAAACGGGCGAAAGCCTTGTTCTCAATGGTCTCCATCTTTCAGGTTCTAAAGCGAAAAGATGTTGCGATAACGGATCTAACTGTAATAAATACAAAATTATAATCAAATTTTATAATTAAATTGTCCAATGCAAGAATACATTTTATTAAATTATGCAAGAACTTGCTCAGGACTATTGGAAACAAATCTTGTAATTGTCAATAATTTATCATATGGGAAACAGAAAAATGTATTATAATTATTGAAAAATACGTTCCGTTTTTATATAATTCGAATGTTATAATATAGTTTAAAATATACATATTTGTACGTTCGAACCTTTTCGTGAAAAGGAAATCCTCTATCGGCAAAATTGATAAAATCTTTGATAAGAATATCCTTAATTAAATCTGGATCTTTTACGATAAGAATTGGTGTCCTGTTAGCAAATATTCCAACCATGGGTTCATCTTTGTAGTCGTTGTATATTTCCATCAAAAAATCAGGTAAGGGTTTTTTCATAAGCATAATATCTTTAATATTACCGAATCCTGGTGTCGGTTGTGGACCGCGAATGCCACGTGACTTCCAAAAACCAAAGTTCATTGTAAAGTAATAATACGCACCAAGAAATGCAACGGCAATGCCGCATATTATTTCGAAAGATTCCATAACCTTGTAATTGAAATGCTCCTGATAAATTGTCTCACACAATATTAACTAAAACGGAGAAAAACAATATTCCGTCAGAAGAAAAATGAAACATTAAACAGTATAATAATTTTAGCGCATTTTTAATGAATTAAATGTCTACAAAAACTTAATTTAGTTAAATTTCATCGAATTTCTTATCAAAATTTCGTGGGATTATCGACATGTTTATATTACAAAATGCTTAAAAATAAAAAAGCTAAATTAAAATAATTCTTTTAAATATGTTATTATTATTATTTATACGCCAAATATGCTATGCGAAAATTTACAAATCTTTTATATCGCAAAATTCATTTTGAAACGAACGACATCTAAATAAGTGATAATGGTAATAAATTTGACGCACTTGAATGCAACAGCAATGGAACTCTGGCAGTTACAGCTCTATGTTATCTCAGCCAACTAACTTGTAACATTGGCTGCCACGATCCAAGTTCAGTTAATCTACAAAAGTATGTGTGTGATGTATGACAATATCAATTATTATCATCACTACAAGGAGATGTGTAATCAACATTGTCAACACAAGGAGAATGAGTACATGAATTCCGGAATTATATTTGTAATATCAATCTCTCGCATTTACAATGTTCCACTTGTATTAATGATGAATTGTATATTAAAATAAAAATTGATAATGCAACATGATTAGATAATACTTTTTTAAATACATTATCATACATGAATGCTAATGTACACAAAATGCTCTATGACGCTGTACAATTTTAAGTAATAATTAGTCGTTTTTCACCTAAGATAGTTTGATAGCTATTGATTGTGTAAGACAAAAATTGGAATATAAAATCTGATATATCAGATATATTGAATTAATAATTAACTATATCTTTTTAGTTAAATTAAAGATAGATATTTTATATTGATAAAATATATAAAAATGTGAATTGAAAAAATATGTAAATGTTACGTCCAGCCGACTCCACGATTCCTTCCTTTCACGAAGTTGCGACAACAATCGTTCGATTAGTGATAAGCAAAATCATTCATCAAATAGAGCCTCTCGCGCCTCATAATAATCTATATTTGTCATCTAATATCTATGAATAATCACGAAAAAACACGTAGGAAATGCTAACAATGACGCAACACCGATCCCTAAATTAACAAATAATTATCTGAAGATAAAAAACTATAGGCAGGAAAATATAGAGAAAATATAGAGAGGAAAAAAAAGAGAAAAATATAGAGAAACATATCGATGATATAACAACATAGATCTCCTTCTGTAAATAGAAATAGTAACATTTCGAAACTTATCAGGGAGGAAAATAAGAAATCGATGACGAATTTAGCTGTTCTAAATCGACAAATCTAATCAAGGAATCGTGGAGTCGGCTGGACGTAACATTTACATATTTTTTCAATTTACATATTTTTATATATTTTATCAATATAAAATATCTATCTTTAATTTAACTAAAAAGATATAGTTAATTATTAATTCAATATATCTGATATAATTTTATATTCCAATTTTTGTCTTACACAATCAATAGCTAAATAAATCTTACAAAAATTCGAAACCTTAGTAAGAAACCCACACAGCAATATGACTTCTAAAAGAACTCTTAAAGAGTTCTCACGTAAGATTTAGACATCCGAATGTACCTTCTGAAAGAAGACTTAATGACTTCAGAAAGTAATCTAATGCGCCACTTTAAGAAATAAGTAAGACTTCTTCAAAAAGATGTCTTAAAGACTTCTTTTTTCTGATTTCTTAAAGACGACAATATCCCGACAAAAAGAGTACGTGAAATCCACGTTATTACCACGTAGATTAATATCGTTGAATCCACGTAGATATTCGAGTGGATAATCCGCTCAAAAACGGTACTAGAATCTACGTGGAATCTATGTGAAAATTTCATGAACTTTCGAGACATATTACCTTTTTTCATTTTTGATAAGTGACTATCTTGGACATTTATAAAAGTATATAAATACACTCGGCCATAAGAATAATTTTATTTTTATTTATATTTTATTTTTAATATACGCAATAAATAGGTTATCAACCATTTATCCGTATAATTTCAAATAATCTGTTTCATATTCTGAATCCCAACAAGCGATCCAGATTATTAAACAAATTATTTTAAATTAAATCAGTTTATTAAATTAAACTGACTAAAGGACCGTCTACAATGAAAATAATATCGGTGAAGTGGACGATGGAGTAAGGCGTAAGACTACGAGTAATGCGAAATGGAAAAGAACCATTCGCTTACGCCTTACTCCACCGTCCAACTTCACCAATATTACTTCCATCGTAGACGGTCCTTAAAAGAAAAAATAAACTTCGGACCGTGTTAGTGTCAGTTCTTTATATACACTTATGACGAAAAGTTGAATACGAGTTAGCTAATTTGATGCAGCGCCGCATAGCGGCAAAGCGAGGAAGCATATTCTATATACATATGTACTATTACATATTTAGAAACATACAGATACTCGTCATAAATGAGAGAACAAATTGTAGTCTGAATTAAGAAGTCTTTCTGATGACAGAAAAAAGATTTCTTCAAATTGACGTCTATAAGAGATCTTATTCGCAGTTCTAAAAGACGTCTTAAAAAAGAGTTCTTAAAGATATCTTTCAGCGTTATGTGCTGTCTGGGAATAGACATCTGAACAAATTTTGTTAATTTAAAATCTAATCGAAAAATAAGATACGTACTGGAAAAGTAAACCGAATCATGTATAAAAAGAGAAGCTCGCAAGGAGCATCGGTCACTTCAGATTAGTCAGTTCAATCGCTCACTTCAGATTAGTTAATTCAATCGGTCACTTTAGTTCAGTCAATTCAGTTCGTCATTGGTTTTTAACAGTCCATCCTCAGTTTGCGTGATGCGGACACACACTTTCGAACATCCCGTCACCAACGATGCTAAAGACCAGGAGTTTACTGAGAATCGCAACTCAATCACTACTAATGTCTTTTATTGCAAAACTGTAAGTCATGTAATGTATGTAACTGTTAATTGCAAATTACATATTTTTTTTTATAAATAACTATGTTTTTTTTACACTAATTGATTCCTCACATTAATTTGTGCATAAAAATATCAAGATAAGATAATCGAAAAATGAATATTTTTACTAGATATTTTACGGTTTATGTAAAATTAAGAAATTATTTCAAGCCTCGTAACTCGAAAAGTACTCAATGAAGAGATACTTTATTTCAGTGTTTTAGAAAGCTCTCGAGATGAGCTACAAGAATAAATAATAAAAAATAGGGGGGTCTAGTTAAAAAATTGGAGATGACCTTCACGTGACCTTCAGATGACTCTTCAAGATCAAACTAATGGCACCATCTTATAGCCCCCTTAAAGTCAATTAACTTTTATTTAAAACATTTCTTTCTTCAACGCTTCGTTTTTGAGATATTTCGCATTATCAACTTAAATGGTCCACCCTGTATACAAAAATAATAATTTTAAATACATTTAATACAATTTAAATTTATATAGAATTTAATACAATTTAATACAATTAAAAAATCACAATTGTATGTATACACACACACGCGGGGGGTGCAAGGGCGGCCTTCGCCCCCCCCCTCCCGCAACCACCCCACCGGTAGGCAAGGTGGACCTCGATTTACAACTTACAGCATATATCCATTGTGATTGAACTCTTCGCAATGCGTACCCTACCGCCGGGGTAGCCCCAAGGGGGGCTTTCAGCTCCCTTCTCGCATCTTTCCCGGCGGTAGGGGACGCATTGCGAAGATTCAATCACAATGGATATATGCTATAAGTTGTAAAGCGAGGTCCACCTTGCCTACCGGCGGGGTGGTTGCGGGAGGGGGAGCCGAAGACCCCCCTTGCACCCCCTGCGTGTGTGTGTGTGTGTGTGTACACATACATTTGTGATATTTTTTAATTGTATTAAATTGTAGAATTACTCAGAAAAGCCTCCTCTACAACATATTTAAGTAGCCATAAAAGAGTGGATATAATTTGATCACGTTCGAAATGGCCACGGGTAAATTTGACCACGTTCGAAATGGCCACATTCGAAACGGCCACGTTCGAAACGGCCACGTTCGTAATGGCCACACGTTCGTAATGGCCACGTTCGAAACGGCCACGTTCGGAACGGCCACGTTCGAAATGGCCACGGATAAATTTGACTACGTTCGAAATGGCCACGTTCGAAACGGCCACGTTCGAAACGGCCACGTTCGTAATGGCCACTCGTTCGTAATGGCCACGTTCGAAACGGCCACGTTCGAAACGGCCACACGTTCGAAACGGCCACACGTTCGAAACGGCCACGTTCGGAATGGCCACGGAATGTTGGAAGCACTATCCCCTCACACACGCACTCTCTCTCTCTCACACACACACACACACACACACGGGGGGGGGGGGGTGCAAGGGGGGCCTTCGGCCCCCCTCCCGCACCCACCCCGTCCCCCTCGCTTCGCGTGGAGTTGTGTGGCCGTTTCGAACGTGTGGCCGTTCTACGCTTCCCTTGCCTAGGAAAGAATCGTTGTCGCTTACTGTACTTCTGCTTACAAGGGGAGGTCGCAGTGTGCTACCAATCGATTTCGCCGAAACTCGGTGTATCGTTTGGGTAGCATATAAAATAAATACCTGTAAACGGATAAGAGACGCGCTTCTCAACCGTTTGCAAAATAATAAATATTAAAAAATTTCAGCTCGGTATAAGCAAAGTAAGTAAGACCTTAGATCGAAGAGCGCGTAGCGTAGCAGCAGAGTGCTAGATTCATAGTCCCAACGTTGCGGGTTCGAGTCTCAGAAAAAAATTTTTTTAAAACTTTTTTTTAATTATAACTTTTACAATATAAAAATGTATATTATATATATTTATGCGTTTTGTATATTTTTTTTTACATTTATTATTCAAGTGTACATTTATAATAAATGTAAAAAAAATATACAAAACGCATAAATATATATAATATACATTTTTATATTGTAAAAGTTATAATTAAAAAAAGTTTAAAAAAAATTTTTTTCCGAGACTCGAACCCGCAACGTTGTGAGTATGAATCTTGCACTCTGCTGCTACGCTACGCGCTCTTCGATTTAAGAGGATGCCGGACCTTCCTGTTTTACCCATAAAATGTAGTAGACCGAAAACTTTTTATTAGTTGCACGGAATAATAAATACTTCTCCACAATTAAAGTACATATAAAAACAAACCGGGAACCTCCGGGTTTTATATCAAAGAACCAAGAAAATTGAAAAATTACAGTTTTTTTATCGGCTTCTAGCGTCAAGTCATAACAATATTTGCTTAATATAAAAGTTTTGCAGTTTGTATGTGCAAAATAAGATAGCTTCCCGGAAGAGATTGTATGAAGGAATATAAGTGAACTTTCAGAAATGAGTTTAGAAGCATAATAAAAAAGGTTTCGGTTAATTAGATTTTCGTGCATATGTGTGTGTGCGACATTCGTATTAAGTTAGCCGGAAATTTTTCAGCCAACCAAAAATCTCCTTATGGAATCGTTTGTATTTCGTATGAAGATGTTTGAAGTGTGATTAAAAACGTTTGTGAGTAATTAGAATAATTATAAAAAATTAATCATTTTTACAGTATGTACCCAGTCAGCAAAGTCTGTTCAAACAGATTTTGTCAATTTCTGCTACAAATTTTTGTCGACAGTAAAATTGCAGATTGTATAAAAAATTTGTTATATCAAATAATGATAACAGAATGTCAGCAGAAATGTTACAAAACCTGTTGACATAATTTGATAGCAGAAACTGAACAGGATTTGTTTAAAATTATCATAGCAGATTGGTGGCAGAAATCGAGCAAGATCTGCGCAACAAAGTTTGATATCAGATGGTTGCAGAAACCGAGCAGGATCTGCGCAATGAAATTTGATATCAAAGTCTCGGCAGATATCGAGTAGAGCCTGCTGATATAACTGACGGCAGATTGATGGCAGAAATTGAACAGGATCTGTGAGGCGCAATTTGATAGCAAATTGATAACAAAAATCGAGCAGGATTTGCGCACACAATCTCTGATAGCAGATTGACGGCAGAAACGGAACAGAGTTTGCTTGATTCGATAGTTCCTTCACTTACCGCTACGTGAGCTGTACTTTTTCGTAATCTAATTTCTGTCAGAAATATATATAAAGTCGCGAATATGAATAAAAGACTAAAAATATAGTAATTACCATTTTAATTTTTATCACTTTAATTTCTGATATCTGATACAAGCAGATGAGATTCAGAATATTAAACTGATTGGAATCAATATGATAAATGGTAAATTATTCATGTACTGCCTATTTGAGGCATAAAGCAAGAATTTAATTCTAAATAAATTACATCTCCAGTTTTACAAGTTACATTTACTTTTATCATTTACTTTATTATTAATTTAATTTAATTTAATTAGTCCTTCGCTATATGAGATATAGCTACGATATAACATATATTACATTAACATATATTACGATATAACATATGACATATATGTCATTTTAGAAGAAAATTGTAATTAACTTGCCCATAATATTCTTATTTAGCACTTGTAATAATCAATTTTGTTGCATTTATATAATATTAATAAAAGTAAGCGCAAATCTTGTGCAGTTTCTGCTGTCAATTTGCCATCAGGTTGCGTGCGCAGATTCTGCTCGGTTTCTGCTGGCAATCTAACATCAAATTGCATCGCGCAGATCCTGCTCGGTTTCTGCCGACAGTTTGTTGACAGGTTATGTTTTACAGACTCTGTCACCAAAACAAAAGCTTAATGCGGACACAGATGGCTATGGTTCTGGTGTGGGATTCTGATCGAATTTGCTGCCAATCTGCTGCCAACCTGCTAACATTTTGCTTACTGGATAGTTAGCCAACATAACTAAATATTAAAAATTCTCCTTATAAATCGTTTGTATTTCGTATGAAGAGTTTTGAAGTATAATTAAAAAGGTTTGTGAGTCATTCGTTTAATTTTAATTAAATTTTTTTATATTGTGAAGTTAGCCGGAAGCTATATAAAATGGACGCCGTTCTGTGATTGGTCGATTTGCTTATGGTAAATACTAAAATTTTCTCATGTGTACTGACTTTAAGTGTAAGCAAAACGAGCAAATTTATCTCTTTTGTAACTTTTAATCCATGACTAATTTATTATTAATTCCGCATAATCGCATAACATATCATAGATCGTGGATAAGCGTAGATAATTGAAATATGTTTTTCTACCAATAAATAAATAAATCTTTTATAATTGTTTTATAATGTAGTCATCATTCAGAAAATGATCACAATTTGTGATTATGTATTTAATTGTTATTTTATATTCGCTTTCAAATAATAAACTATATAATAATAAAATTTATAAAGATTTTTAAAAGATGGTAATATATGTAATCCAATTAATTATAATTGACAAAATAATTTCTTGTGAAAAAATAAAAGTAAAAAATATAGAAGAATTTTTTTATAGCTTGTATAAAAAATCAGTTTTATGCTAAGTATATTATAATTTTCTGGACTGTAGTAATATTTAATATATAATTTTTGCTATATAAATATATATTTCTGATATAAAATCTATTTCTACAGATAGTAAGATCGGCTGAGATATGTCACAGAATATCGGAAGGCTTACATCAAAATGCGAGAGAGAGGAGATGGCATATATCAATATGAATCCATTGCTGATGTTGTAAGAGCAAAAATAGATATCTCTGTAGATTTTATTATTTTTGCATCCGAAAACTTGAAAGTTGCCCATGCCTTATCGGAAGTAAGTCTTCTTTTGTATTTTCAAATATATATAAACGCACATTTTTAGCATATTCTTTTATGTTATCATTTTTTTTGTTAATTATTATTGATTATTATTGATTACTTTGTTAATTATTGTCAATTTTTCAGATAGAAGCTAATATAGCCATAATAGATGAATACTACATAATATCTGGTGCAACTTGTTGTAGTAAATTGTAATGGAATCCGTAATGTTATGGGATTGATTCATAAATCAAAAGCACTTTGTCACAAATACAATATTCGTTTTCTCTCTGCCAATGTTTTCGTCAGAATTTTTATGTATATTATCGATTAAAACTTTTCATCACAATCATTTCACTCAAGCATTACCTGGACATGAAAAACAGAAATGTAATATTTTATTGTAGTATTGTATTAATATTACATATGTATATATATATATTGAGTGAAATGATTGTGATGAAAAGTTTTGATCGATAATATACATAAAAATTCTGACGAAAACATTGGCAGAGAGAAAACAAATATTGTATTTGTGACAAAGTGCTTTTGATTTATGAATCAATCCCATAACATTACGGATTCCATTACAATTTACTACAACAAGTTGCACCAGATATTATGTAGTATTCATCTATTATGGCTATATTAGCTTCTATCTGAAAAATTGACAATAATTAACAAAGTAATCAATAATAATCAATAATAATTAACAAAAAAAATGATAACATAAAACAATATGCTAAAAATGTGCGTTTATATATATTTGAAAATACAAAAGAAGACTTACTTCCGATAAGGCATGGGCAACTTTCAAGTTTTCGGATGCAAAAATAATAAAATCTACAGAGATATCTATTTTTGCTCTTACAACATCAGCAATGGATTCATATTGATATATGCCATCTCCTCTCTCTCGCATTTTGATGTAAGCCTTCCGATATTCTGTGACATATCTCAGCCGATCTTACTATCTGTAGAAATAGATTTTATATCAGAAATATATATTTATATAGCAAAAATTATATATTAAATATTACTACAATCCAGAAAATTATAATATACTTAGCATAAAACTGATTTTTTATACAAGCTATAAAAAAAATTCTACTATATTTTTTACTTTTATTTTTTCACAAGAAATTATTTTGTCAATTATAATTAATTGGATTACATATATTACCATCTTTTAAAAATCTTTATAAATTTTATTATTATATAGTTTATTATTTGAAAGCGAATATAAAATAACAATTAAATACATAATCACAAATTGTGATCATTTTCTGAATGATGACTACATTATAAAACAATTATAAAAGATTTACTTATTTATTGGTAGAAAAACATATTTCAATTATCTACGCTTATCCACCATCCATGATATATTATGCGATTATGCCGAATTAATAATAAATTAGTCATGGATTAAAAGTTACAAAAGAGATAAATTTGCTCGTTTTGCTTACACTTAAAGTCAGTACACATGAGAAAATTTTAGTATTTACCATAAGCAAATCGACCAATCACAGGACGGCGTCCATTTTATATAGCTTCCGGCTAACTTCACAATATAAAAAAATTTAATTAAAATTAAACGAATGACTCACAAACCTTTTTAATTATACTTCAAAACTCTTCATACGAAATACAAACGATTCATAAGGAGAATTTTTAATATTTAGTTATGTTGGCTACCTACATACTGTAAAAATGATTAATTTTTTATAATTATTCTAATTACTCACAAACGTTTTTAATCACATTTCAAACATCTTCATACGAAATACAAACGATTCCAAAAGGAGATTTTTGGCTGAAAAATTTCCAGCTAATTTAATACGAATGTGTTGTTACGTCCCGGTTACAAAATAATAGAAAACTACAATACCGAGATGGATAACTTAATTATTTTATTCTAATGCCTCCCGTATTTTTCAGTCACCCTGCATTCACCGGGTTTACTGGGGATGAGGGAGATTATGATCTATTATCAAATTTAAAATTATATTCCAAATGAGGATAAACAGAATAAAAAAGATAAAATAAAATAATAGTATAACTAAATGATTAGATTAAATAAGAAAACGCAATTGATCATAAAGTAATGCCGAAAGAATGAATAAAATTAAAATAATATAAAATAAAATAATATTAATATAATAATTAAAATAATATTAATATAAATATTATTAACTCAATCATTTCATTTATTAATAAACGATAATAATCAATTAATGATAATGAACTCAAATAATAGGATAATTAATAATTATAAATCGAAATAATAATTATAAATTATAGTAATAATTATGAATCGTACAATATAATTATATCAAGTAAAGTAATAATGACAAAATTATGTTAAATAATCCAATGGAAATTAAATTAATGACATTAATTTTAATTATTGTATGATAGAAAAAGGATTAAAATAGTATTGACTCACCTAGTTTTTGATTATCCCTTACTTACTAGGAGAATAATTGATATTCTTCCTTCCTTCTAGATATGTCAGAAATATCGCTCGAAATTCAGAGATCCCGCAGTGTGAATTTTCCAATGGATAATGGATTTCAAAATTCGGCGGTAAAGAGTGGTTCTCAGTAAAATCTCTCGTAGAACTTTCCAATTAACTATACCTTTATATTGTATAGAATAAAAGTGTATAAGTAGTTACAATCAAGTCAGTGAATAATGCAGTGAACAATCGGCGAAAATCAGAGTACGTCTTGACTGTAAGCCGGAGAAAAAACTTCTGGTCCTCCGTGACAATGCCGGTAGACGCTGGTCCTCCTTAATACAATTTGGTAGGAGATTAGATAAGGCAAATTTCGTCATCTTCTTTGTCCGTTGGAATATCGATCGGCCAGAGCTTGTTATGCGGATGTTATGTTTAGCTGATTAGCGAGAGCAAGTCGCCGTGTGAAATGAACGAATCCTCTTAATAATTTTACAATTCTATTACAGGCTTAATTCCTTTTTCCAAATTCGGCTATGTACACCTTTGAATGTTGCTCTTATTACCTAATTTCGATATTACTTAAGTGGAATATTTAATTAACCGAAAATTTACAAATGATGTCATAACGAGGGAATAACGACGGTCGTTATCTATAATTATGATTTACATTCCATAGTAGATAAAAGCGCTCAAACCTTAAAGGCGTTTCAATACCGCTCCCTTGTACAATGCATTATTCGTTGATGAACTTATAATTCTTTTTATATGAGTATCCTTATAAAATTAACACTATAACTCTAATAAATTTGGTTAAAGTAATTATTTAAAATAATTAAAATATAATTAAAATTAATTAAAATATAACTAAGGATAATTGTAATTATGATGCTAACGCTAACAAAAGATGATATTTCCTTCAATCTTGCTCTTTTGTAATTAGATGGAATTGCACAAATTTTAATAAGGTAAAGAAGGAATCCACTTATATGGTAAAAGAAGAAAATTATTGGTCGGGACGTCACAATCGATAATTTTAGTTACGCTTAGATGAGGGCGCTATCCCGTCGGAGTTCGGTCGTCGTTTTAGGATCCCCTTAACGCTGTTACGCGTATTAAATAAAGCGAGAGGCCAGAGGTAACGAGAACGAGAAGCATTGCCTCGTCATCGAATGTGGAAAGTGAGAAGGAGACAGAAAACGATATCTCTGTCCTCTAACAATACCTCGTGTCTACTATCCGAAGCTAGCCGAGGCTCCGGCTCTCACGGTACGCAGTTTACGCCTGCGCGCGTCATCCCCTCCACTACGGTTGCTCCTTGCTCGCGTGGGCATTCTGGCATCACTGGATGGTGCAATTTTAGTTGCTGATATTACTAATAATGTTTCCTGGAGACTGTGGTCTTCTGAGATGAGAAACTGATGAAAGACAAGCAGGTAAAAATCTTTTTAATGATGAGCAATTTATGTTTTTTGTTTTCAATATACTTTGTTACACTTTCTTATTTAAGATTATTTAAGATTGTTATATCTGTTATCAGGTGTACAGGGATGTATCTAATATAACACAACAATTTAGAAACAGTAAAACGTCATTTCAAATGGGAGTAACTGGATTATATTATTGAAGCACCTGGTACATTGATTGTTATATTTATGGACTCTCTCCGACGAAACGTATTTTGCGTATTTAATATAATATTCCAGATAGCTAAATCTGTTAAAACAGATTTTCGTCAAATACCTATTACAATTTTTAAAGGCAAAAAGATTACAGTGTATGTATAAAGGAACTGATATATTCGATCATGTTGCCAACATGTCAGCAGAAATACAACAAAATTTGTTCATAACTGGACAAAAGATTGTCAACAGAAACCGGGCAGAACTTGTTGATATGAACTGACGGCAGATTGATGGCAGAAATTGAACAGGATCTATGCAGCGCAATTTGACAACAGATTGTTGGCAGAAACCGAGCAGGATCTGCGCAACGAAATTTGATGTCAAATTGTCGGCAGAAATCTGTGCATCGAGTAAAGTCTGCAGATATAACTGACGGCAGATTGATGGCAGAAATCTGTGCGGCGCAATTTGATAGCAAATTGATAACAAAAATCGAGCAGGATCTGCGCACACAATCTCTGATAGCAGATTGACGGCAGAAACGGAACAGAGTTTGCATTTTGTATAATTCGTTCCTTCGCATACCGCTATGTGATCTATACTTTCTCGTAATCTAATTTCTGTCAGAAATATATACATATAAAATTGCAATTATTAATAAAAGATAAAAAATATAGTAATTATGATTTTAATTTCTATCACCTTATTTTTGACATCTGATACAAGCAGATGAGATTCAGAATATTAAACTGATTGGAATCAATATGATAAATGGGAAATTATTCATGTACTGCCTATTTAAGGGATAAAGTAAGAATTTGATTCTAAATAAATTACATCTCAAGTTTTACAAGTTACATTTACTTTTATCTTATATCTTTTACTTTATTACTAATTTAATTAAATTGAATTAGTCTTTCGTTATATGAGATATAACTACGATATAATATATAATAAAATATTTTTCCCTCAAGTACTTTTTGAGTTAGAAGGCTTGAAATTATTTCTTAATTTTACATAAACCGTAAAATATCTTGTAAAATATTCATTTTTCGATTATCTTACTTTAATACTTTTATGTACAAAATAATGAGAGAAATTAATTGGTGTAAAGAAAAAACATAGTTGTTTTTAAAAAAAATGTAATTGTTAATTGTAAATTACATATTTTTTCTTAAAAACAACTGTGTGTTTTCTTTACACCAATTGATTCCATTCATTATTTTGTACATAAAAGTATTAAGGTAAGATAATCAAAAAATGAATATTTTAATAGATATTTTACGGTTTATGTAAAATTAAGAAATTATTTCAAGCCTTATAACTCAAAAAGTACTTAATGAAAAAATGTTTAATTATAGTGTTTTAGAAAGCCCTCGAGATGAGCTACAAGAATATGCAATAAAAAGTAGGGGATTCTATTTAAGAAATTGACGGTGACCTTCACGTGACCTTCAAATAATTCTTCAAGGTCAAATCATTGCCACCATTTGATGGCCCCCTTCGAGTCATACAATTTTTGTTTGAAACATTTTTTTGTTTAACGCACCGTTTCGGAGATATTTGAGCGTATTATTTAAAATGGGACACCCTGTATGTCATATTAGAAGAAAATTGTAATTAACTTGTCGATAATAATCTTATTTAACATCTATAATAATCAATTTTGTTGCATTTATATAACATTAATAAAAGTAAACGCAAATCTTGTTCAGTTTCTGCTGTCAATTTGCTATCAATTTTCAGGTTGTATACGCAGATTCTGCTCGGTTTCTGCTGACAATCTGACATTATATTGCATCGCGCAGATCCTGCTCGATTTCTGCCGACAGTTGGTTGACAGGTTATGTTTTACAGACTCTGTCGCCAAAACAAAAGCTTAATGCGGACACAGATGGCTATGGTTCTGGTGTGGGATTCTGATCGAATTTGCTGCCAATCTGCTGCCAACATTTTGCTAACATTTTGTTTACTGGGATATTTTCAAGTGAAAAGTATTCAAGTTATCGTATCACGTTATTATAGCAAGGAAATATAGCATGATAATATTAAGTTTTTTAATTATTTTTCCGCTATCGATTTATCTATTCAGATATCTTTAAGACATCTAGAAGATATTTTCCAAGATATCTAAAAGATATCTTTAAAACTTCTTTTTTTATGTCTAAAAGATTACTTTAAGACTTCTTTTAAATTGCTGCAAGATGTCTTTAAGACATCTTGAGATATTTGAAAGATATCTGAAACTGTTGCATAAGACATCTTTTAGATCTCTAAAAGATATCTTTTCGTAAAAAATGCGAGACATCTTAAGATATAACAAGAAATCTTTTAGAAATCTAAAAGATATCTTTTTGTCTATCTGGGATACTTTATGTAAAATCCCTTTCAATGCCGAGAAAAGCAAGAAATAAATAAATCTATCTATCTATCTATTACACGGATATGAATTATACAACAATAAAGTTGATTATCGAAATACTTCCAGCTGATGCCGTTTCGATTAAAATTGCAAAACAATTTTGACTGTAATCTGCTTGAAGAAAATTTGAGTATAATTAAAAACAATTACTTGTATTATTTCGGCGAAAACAATTAGAAAAATTTGAAATATCTTTACACGATTCTCTTCG
Source organism: Camponotus pennsylvanicus (assembly GCA_023638675.1). Taxonomy (NCBI): domain Eukaryota; kingdom Metazoa; phylum Arthropoda; class Insecta; order Hymenoptera; family Formicidae; genus Camponotus; species Camponotus pennsylvanicus. The sequence continues at coordinate 58,588 of JALHBL010000892.1, read as the reverse complement.
TATATTTTTGGTAGTACGGAAAAATATGCGCAGCTTCACCTTCTTTTGAAGGTAAAGAATAAGATGGTCGGTAATATTAATGAAAAATAATAATTTACAAAATTTAACACGAAAAATACTTTTAGCAATTTTACATGAAATTATAATTATATTTAAACAGTGGCGTGATTATTTAATTTATTTTTTTGGTTAATATCGAGTAGAATATATATAAAATTGTAAGGTTTTATGAAATTGAATATAAATTAACGACGTATCGTAAATAAATTAAATTGCCTTTCGTAATGTAAAATAAAAAGAAAAAAATAAAATTATTTATTAAATTAACTTTATTTTATAAAAATATTGCAGGTTTCGTGTTAAGAAAAAATGAAAAAAGAAATTACCACAGGCCGGGATCGAACCTGTGACCAGCAGCGTAGTAGTCTCGGCTTTAGCGTCCAAGCTTCGCCGCTTACTCGATGATCGGTCTAAATTCACCGGTATACAAGATACAGCATATTTTTAAGTTGGTCTTTTTCAAGAACGGCTGAGCGTTGCGTCCTCTCACTTTCCTCAAATACTTCTTTAGTCGAGTACCATACACAGTTAAAATTTTTTTCAAATTGGTGTTCCGAAGGTCGCGCCCTCCCCTTGTGAATACTTTGTTACTCATTGTTATAAATTCAACAAATAATTTATTATATGTAATCATAATGTTTATAATAGTTATTATTATATTATATAAATTATGTATAACAAACAACCATATACTTCTATATATTAATTTATATATATGTATATATATATATATATATATATATATATATAAATTAATATATATAAAGGGTGTCCCATTTTAATCGATCACCCCGAATAACTTTTTTAATTTTGATTGTAGAAAAAAACGTTTCAGACAAAAGTTATATGGTTACAAGGGGGACATGAGACGGTGCCATTAGTTTGACCTTGAAGAGTCAGCTGAACGTCACGTGAAGGTCACCTCCAACTTTTTAAATGGGACACCCTATATGCTTTTGCATGTTCTTGTAGCTCATCTCGAGAGCTTTCCAAAACACTATAATTAAGTTAGTTTTCATTAAGTACTTTCCGAGTTATGAGGCTTGAAATCATTTCTTAATTTTACATAAACCGTAAAATATCTTGTAAAATATTAATTTTTCGATTATCTTACTTAATACTTTTACGTACAAAATAATGAGAGGAATCAATTGGTGTAAAGAAAACATATAGTTGTTTCGAAGAAAAAATATGTAATTTGCAATTAACAATTACATTTTTTTTTCGAAACAGTTATGTGTTTTCTTTAGACCAATTGATTCCTCTCATTATTTTGTACATAAAAGTATTAAGGTAAGATAATCAAAAAATGAATATTTTACTAGATGTTTTATAGTTTATGTAAAATTAAGAAATTATTTCAAGCCTTATAACTCGAAAAGTACTCAATAAAGAAATATTTTATTATAGTGTTTTGGGAAGCTCTCGAGATGAGCTACAAAAATATGAAATAAAAAGTTTGGGTTTCCATTTACAGAAGGTGACCTTTACGTGACCTTGACAACACTCTTCAAGGTCATACTGATATCGCCATGTAATGCGTTACTTGAAACCTTACAACTTTTGTCTGAAATATTTTTGTCTGCCGCGCTCAGTTTTTGAGATATTCGGCTGATACGGGTGGTCTGCGACACCCTGTATATACAGGGTGTCCGATTCATGAGTGACCAAACGAAAAGTAGTGGTAGATTGGATCAAATTGAGAAGAAAAGTTCTCTACTATTTTGCAAAATTCGTAATAATTATTAAGAAATAAGCAAAAATGTTTCGGCGCATGAAAAGCGGTAGATCGCTCGAAGTGTCCGATTAATGAGTGATCAAACGAAAAGTGGTGGTATAATAGATTGGGTCAAACTGGAAAGACAAATCCTCTATTATTTTGCAAAATTCGCAATAATGATTAAGATATAGGCAAAAATGTTTCAGCACATGAGAAGCGATCTGTCTACCGCTTCTTATATTCTGAGACATTTTTGCCTATAACTTAATAATTATTGCGAATTTTGCAATATGACAGAGGAATTTTCTTTTCAGTTTGACCCAATCTATCACCACTTTTCGTTTGATCACTTAATAATCACACACTACAAGCGGTTTACCGCTTCTCGTGTACCGAGACATTTTTGCTTATTTTTTAATAATTATTGCGAATTTTGCAAAATGGTAGAGGACTTTTCTTCTCAGTTTGACCCAATCTACTACTACTTTTCGTTTGGTCACTCAGGAATCGGACACCATGTGTATATAATATTATATATGTTATATTATATATATTATATACATATATTATATAGATTTAATAATATTAAATATATCGGAAATTCGTAAACAATTTATATTGTTTATTTTCTATTTTTACACATTCTAAAACTCACTGGAAGAAAAAATATAGTACAATTTTTCTATCTCTTGCATACGTATATAACAATATAAATTAAATTGAATTATTAATCAATTGCTCAAGTATTAAAAATTTTAATGATATTATATAGATATCGATTTAAAATTCAAATAGTCCAATTGGAATAAATGGCAATTATTTTTATATATTTTCTTCACTTCTTGACGCATATTTTTTTAGAAAAAACCGAACATAAATTAGGGTCGATTGATTTTAATCATTTTTAAATATATTCCATCTAATGGTGTTAATATAAGAGACGAGCGAGGATCGTTTATATAGGGAATTTGCGTTTTTTCGCAAATTTCGACTTTATAATTTCGCAATATTTTTATAAGCCCAATTTTTGTCTGATGAATAGCAAAGCGAGAACCTTAAAATAAAAAATTATTACAAGTATAGTATTAAAAGTTTCAATTAAAAGTATCTAAAAATATAGAAAGTAAATACTATAAGAATAAACTTAAGTTTGTCAAGAGAGAAAATTTCTGCCTATACAAACAAAACAAACAGAACTTAACAATATATATTTAAATCTATTTTTTATTTCATTTTACCTATGCAATTTCTTGGTCCATCGCCGAAAGGCAAATAAAACATTGGGTGTTTAATTTGCCCAACTTCGTCAGAAAATCTTTCTGGGTAAAATACATCTGGCTTCGGATAAATATCCGGATCTCGTTGAATTGCGTAAATTGGAATCCATATGTCCTGACCTTTTGGTATACTAACGTTGATATTATGAAAAGTATAACTCGATATCGCTTTTCTTGTAAGATGAGATAATGGAGGATATTTTCGTAAAGTTTCTATACAAATTAAGGACAATGAAAAAGAAATATGCATGAAAAGAAGTATGTATATAAAATGTGTTATAAAAATGCATTTTTTACTTATATTAGACATTAGCAATATATTATATTATAATATTCTTGTCTGACACAGACTGACACAGTATTTTTCTTTTATTAAATTTCTTTTTTAATTGACGAACCTTTAAAAACTTTGTCCAAATAAGTCATCTTTTTTACATCCTCATATATAAAATTGCCATTATGTCTTATATATTCTTCATCAATTTCCTCACGTAGCTTCTTTTGTATTTCTTGATTTAATGCTAACTCGTAAAGGGCATTACTCATAACTATTGATGATGTTTCAAAGCCAGCAGCGAAAAATACGAATGCTTGAGCAGCTATCAGGCTTTCAGTTAAATCTAAAATGTAATATTCTTTTATTAGGAATATTCTTTTTTTATTCGATAATTAAAAATTATAATTTATCTGTCTATTTAACAGTTTAAATATATATTTTATGAACTTTATTAATATTTCTTACACGTAAACTGATGTTTTGTATCTAAGAATCCATGATAAAAAGACCTGTTATTACTTACCGATATTGCTTACTTTATCTGGATGTTTTTTTAAATCGCGCAATGTATCAATAAAATCGTGCCTAACAATATTATTCGCATCTCTGTAATTCATAGTTTCTACGACAACATGTGTAAAAAATTTGGTGACTTTTCTTTGTGGTAAAACATAACTGAGTATATCGCAAAGCCACGGAAGGAATTGTATCATTCTTCTTTGTACAATATTTGTCCAAGTTGACGCAAAGACCAGTCTTCCCATTTTGCGAAATTCGCTGTCTTCGTCCGACAAAGCATTCATTTCGATGCCAAAGGCACAAGTACCTATTACATCAGTCGTATACTTGGCCATTAGTTCACGACATTCTATGGGCTCATTTTTGCTCGTTAATTTTTCTATGTATCGTTCAAATCGATCAGCGCACTGTGTTATTAAAGAGAACATTTCCTTTAATTTGCCAGTTGTGAAAACTAGCGAAAGCCTTGTTCTTAATGGTCGCCATCTTTTAGGTTCTAAAGCGAAAAGATGTTGCGACAGCGGATCTAACTGTAATAAATATAAAATCATAATCAAATTTTCCAATTCAAGAATACATTTTATTAAATTATGCAAGAACTTGCAAGACTATTCACTTCAAGACTATTGGAAACAAATCTTGTAATTGTCAATAATTTATCATATGGGAAACAGAAAAATGTATTATAATTATTGAAAAATACGTTCCGTTTTTATATAATTCGAATGTTATAATATAGTTTAAAATATACATATTTGTACGTTCGAACCTTTTCGTGAAAAGGAAATCCTCTATCGGCAAAATTGATAAAATCTTTGATAAGAATATCCTTAATTAAATCTGGATCTTTTACGATAAGAATTGGTGTCCTGTTAGCAAATATTCCAACCATGGGTTCATCTTTGTAGTCGTTGTATATTTCCATCAAAAAATCAGGTAAGGGTTTTTTCATAAGCATAATATCTTTAATATTACCGAATCCTGGTGTCGGTTGTGGACCGCGAATGCCACGTGACTTCCAAAAACCAAAGTTCATTGTAAAGTAATAATACGCACCAAGAAATGCAACGGCAATGCCGCATATTATTTCGAAAGATTCCATAACCTTGTAATTGAAATGCTCCTGATAAATTGTCTCACACAATATTAACTAAAACGGAGAAAAACAATATTCCGTCAGAAGAAAAATGAAACATTAAACAGTATAATAAATTTAGTGCATTTTTAATGAATTAAATGTCTACAAAAACTTGATTTAGTTAAATTTCATCGAATTTCTTATCAAAATTTCGTGGGATTATCGACATGTTTATATTACAAAATTGTAACATTGGCTGCCACGATCCAAGTTCAGTTAATCTACAAAAGTATGTGTGTGATGTATGACAATATCAATTATTATCATCACTACAAGATGTGTAATCAACATTGTCAACACAAGGAGAATGAGTACATGAATTCCGGAATTATATTTGTAATATCAATCTCTCGCATTTACAATGTTCCACTTGTATTAATGATGAATTGTATATTAAAATAAAAATTGATAATGCAACATGATTAGATAATACTTTTTTAAATACATTATCATACATGAATGCTAATGTACACAAAATGCTCTATGACGCTGTACAATTTTAAGTAATAATTAGTCGTTTTTCACCTAAGATAGTTTGATAGCTATTGATTGTGTAAGACAAAAATTGGAATATAAAATCTGATATATCAGATATATTGAATTAATAATTAACTATATCTTTTTAGTTAAATTAAAGATAGATATTTTATATTGATAAAATATATAAAAATGTGAATTGAAAAAATATGTAAATGTTACGTCCAGCCGACTCCACGATTCCTTCCTTTCACGAAGTTGCGACAACAATCGTTCGATTAGTGATAAGCAAAATCATTCATCAAATAGAGCCTCTCGCGCCTCATAATAATCTATATTTGTCATCTAATATCTATGAATAATCACGAAAAAACACGTAGGAAATGCTAACAATGACGCAACACCGATCCCTAAATTAACAAATAATTATCTGAAGATAAAAAACTATAGGCAGGAAAATAGAGAAACATATCGATGATATAACAACATAGATCTCCTTCTGTAAATAGAAATAGTAACATTTCGAAACTTATCAGGGAGGAAAATAAGAAATCGATGACGAATTTAGCTGTTCTAAATCGACAAATCTAATCAAGGAATCGTGGAGTCGGCTGGACGTAACATTTACATATTTTTTCAATTTACATATTTTTATATATTTTATCAATATAAAATATCTATCTTTAATTTAACTAAAAAGATATAGTTAATTATTAATTCAATATATCTGATATAATTTTATATTCTAATTTTTGTCTTACACAATCAATAGCTAAATAAATCTTACAAAAATTCGAAACCTTAGTAAGAAATAGACATCTGTACAAATTTTGTTAATTTAAAATCTAATCGAAGGTTAAGATACGTACTGGAAAAGTAAACCGAATCGTGTATAAAAAGAGAAGCTCGCAAGGAGCATCGGTCACTTCAGATTAGTCAGTTCAATCGGTCACTTTAGATCAGTCAATTCAGTTCGTCATTGGTTTTTAACAGTCCATCCTCAGTTTGCGTGATGCGGACACACACTTTCGAACATCCCGTCACCAACGATGCTAAAGACCAGGAGTTTACTGAGAATCGCAACTCAATCACTACTAATGTCATTTATTGCAAAACTGTAAGTCATGTAATGTATGTAACTGTTAATTGCAAATCACATATTTTTTCTTATAAATAACTATGTTTTTTTTACACTAATTGATTCCTCACATTAATTTGTGCGTAAAAATATCGAGATAAGATGATCGAAAAATGAATATTTTTACTAGATATTTTACGGTTTATGTAAAATTAAGAAATTATTTCAAGCCTCGTAACTCGAAAAGTACTCAATGAAGAGATACTTTATTATAGTGTTTTGGAAAGCTCTCGAGATGAGCTACAAGAATAAATAATAAAAAATAGGGGGGTCCATTTAAAAAATTGAAGTGACCTTCACGTGACCTTCAGATGACTCTTCAAGATCAAACTAATGGCACCATCTTATAGCCCCCTTAAAGTCAATTAATTTTTATTTAAAACATTTCTTTCTTCAACGCTTCGTTTTTGAGATATTTCGCATTATCAACTTAAATGGTCTACCCTGTATACAAAAATAATAATTTTAAATACATTTAATACAATTTAAATTTATATAGAATTTAATACAATTTAATACAATTAAAAAATATCACAATTGTATGTATACACACACACGCGGGGGGTGCAAGGGCGGCCTTCGCCCCCCCCCCCCCTCCCGCAACTACCCCACCGGTAGGCAAGGTGGACCTCGATTTACAACTTACAGCATATATCCATTGTGATTGAACTCTTCGCAATGCGTACCCTACCGCCGGGGTAGCCCCAAGGGGGCTTTCAGCTCCCTTCTCGCATCTTTCCCGGCGGTAGGGGACGCATTGCGAAGATTCAATCACAATGGATATATGCTATAAGTTGTAAAGCGAGGTCCACCTTGCCTACCGGCGGGGTGGTTGCGGGAGGGGGAGCCGAAGACCCCCCTTGCACCCCCTGCGTGTGTGTGTGTGTGTGTGTACACATACATTTGTGATATTTTTTAATTGTATTAAATTGTAGAATTACTCAGAAAAGCCTCCTCTACAACATATTTAAGTAGCCATAAAATCGATGAGGTTTGACCTTTTATATTTACCAAAAAGTCAATTGTTACATAATTTCACACAGATTTGTAACTTTCTATGCAAAGTGAAGTGTATCCCGCATCCAACAACGGGTTGGGTTAGGTTATATCTTCTGAAAGTGGAGTCCCCCACAGAGAGGCGGAACATACTGTACCTACTTATGCACTTTCTAAGATGAAGCAAAATTTACTCTTAACCTTTAAAGCGCCGGGGTTTTGAAAAATATGCAAATCGCATTTTTCTATAGAAATGTGGTCTAAGGTCCCTAAGTTAGGGCCAAACTAAGTTAAGATGTTGGCGAGTCAGACCCCTTACGCCTAGAGGCGTATCCCGGCCAGGTACGGTAAGGCCAAATGTTAAAATTTTAAAAATTTCAAAAAAACATTCAATTGCACTATTTTTTTTGTTTTTAGCATTATTTATGTTTTATCTGATCAAATAAAGTCAGTTTGTATCATTATTGCTTGGAAAACCTTATAGAGGGCGCCATCAACCGACATTTGAGTTTCTTTTTTTTTTGTGTCATTTTGGATATTTTCTTTGCACCCAAAAAAGTACAAAAGCTATGAAAATATTTGAACTAAGGTATATAATTTTTACAGATATGTATATTCATAATTTTTATCTCTAACTAGTGACTTCTAAAACTCCTATACATAATTTTCAAATGGAATTCACATCGAAACTGGAAATATCTCGAAAACTTAGCCATATTGCATCCGCCATTTTGAATTTAATTTTTTTGGATGCAGAATCATATTAGGAGAGATCGATAACCTTTACACATGAATTTACAAGTAATTTAGATTTTAAAAAAATGAGTATAAAAAAATTTCATTTTTTTACGCCTCTAGGCGTTTTCCGGCGCTCTAAAGGTTAATGAAGGTCAAGATTAAATAAACTTTGCTTGGTGTCCAAAAATTCTGTGAACCTTATAAAACTTCTTTTGTTTATAACTTTTTAATAAACAACGAGCGACGCCTAAAATCTTTTGAATGTTACTCAGGGCAGTGACCTTGATAATATATGTCAAGGTCAAGTCATTTGGGGGTGGCTGTGTAAAGGTAAATATTTACCTTAATCATTATTTGGTAATTATGCACTTTACGGACGACATCACCGATTTCAATGATCTTGACATATGTTGTCAAGCTCACTCTCCTGAGTAAGTATCAAAAAGTTTTAAGTGTCGCTCGCTATTTATTAAAAAGTTATTAACGAAAAAAGTTTAATGAATATAATATGATTTTACGACAGCATGTACGTTTAAGAAGATATATTTGATCGAATACATGTTCAATAGATAGAGAGAGATAGTAAACGTGACATTGCGTTCAACATACTACATTTGTTTACATCTTTTTCAAATCATCCACGGTTGTAGTCTTGTACAGTAAGCGATAACGATTCTCTCTTAGGCGGGGCAAGGGGAGCGTAGAACTGGCCAATCAGCCGGCAGCGCGGCAGTGGCTGATTGGCTAGTTCTACGCTTCCCTTGCCTAGGAAAGAATCGTTGTCGCTTACTGTACTTCTGCTTACAAGGGGAGGTCGCAGTGTGCTACCAATCGATTTCGATTGGTTCGATTGGATAAATAAATGTGCACTTGAATAATAAATGTAAAAAAAAATATATAAAACGCATAAATATATATAATATACATTTTTATATTGTGTTATAATTAAAAAAAAAAGTTTAAAAAAAATTTTTTTCCGAGACTCGAACCCGCAACGTTGGGACTATGAATCTAGCACACTGCTGCTACGCTACGCGCTCTTCGATCTAAGGTCTTACTTACTTTGCTTATACCGAACTGAAATTTTTTAATATTTATTATTTTGCAAACGGTTGAGAAGCGCGTCTTATCCGTTTACAGGTATTCATTTTATATGCTACCCAAACGATACACCGAGTTTCGGCGAAATCGATTGGTAGCACACTGCGACCTCCCCTTGTTAGTGTGTGGCAATTTTTCGGTGAGTTTAAGAAGTTACATTAGACGTTTAAGAAGTTATATTTGATGGAATATATGTTTAACATATATCGAAGATCATCATTAAATGTAGAGTAAACTTTGTTTTGTGTTGCAAAGTACGTGCTTAAAGACAGTGTTCCACTCCCCCTATGAGGGGGCTCCACTTTCAGAAGATATAACCTAGCCCAAACCTATTTCTGATTTAAAATTAAAATTAGGTTTAAATCAGAATAGGTTTGGGTTAGGTTATATCTTCCAGAAGTGGAGCCTCCATGTAGGAGGGGGGGGGGGCGGAATCCATTGTAACCACGCATGTACTTTGCAAAATAAAACGAAGTTCACATGGGTTTGCAACTTTTCATGCGAAGCAAGGTTCATCTCAAACCAAATTTTAGTTTTAAATCAGAAATAGGTTTAGGTTAGGTTATATCTTCTAAAAGTGGAGCCCCTCCGTAGAGGGGAGGAACACACTGTATCCACGCATGTACATTTCACCTTGACTCTTAAAACGTGCATAATGTCTAAAAATTCCACATAATTCGTAAAACTTTTTAATAAATGACGAGCGACACTTAAAACCTTTTGATACTTACTCAGGAGAGTGAGCTTGACAACATATGTCAAGATCATTGAAATCGGTGAGGTCGTCCGTAAAGTGCGTAATTACCAGAGTTGGAAACGTTACTTCAAAAAAGTAACGCGTTACCGTTACCGTTACTTTTTGTGAAAAGTAACTTGTTACTGTTACTCGTTACTAATTTTGAAAAGTAACTCATTACCGTTACCGTTACTAAAAAAGTAACGATTCATTACTTTTTCGTTACTTTTTATAATACAAAAATTAAATTAATTTATTTTAAAATATAATTATTATTTTATAGTATTTATTATAATTAATTTTAAAATATAATTATTACTTTTATATATTCGATAATTATAAATTATTCCATCATTGATGTTCTTTATATTCAATTTTTCATTTATTAATTTAGAAATTTTAGATTTATGAATACAGAGAAAAACATCATGCATGTATATAATTTTCCAAAATATTTGCAAACTGTTTTGTAATAGGAATAGATTTTTCAATTACTAAGGGGATACTATCCAGAATTACAGAATTAAAGTAACGATAAAAGTAACGGTTAAATTCGTTACCGTTACTGTAAAAATGTAACGACATTACCGTTACCGTTACAGACAGAAAAAAGTAACGATCGTTACCGAAAAAAAGTAACGGTAACGACGTTACAAGTAACGCGTTACTTCCCAACTCTGGTAATTACCCATTATTTATTATCTTAGATGTATAACATCGTATTTTGGGATCAATTTTGTCAAGTCGTTCCTCACTGTTGGGTAAACTTCAAGGAAAAAACATTTACATTTCCTGTATCGAAATGTAATGTAACTAATGCAATAAAGAAAAAAAATCAATCCTGGAAATGATTGGAAAGTGTGTAATTATTATAAAATTTTGGGATCTTATGATTTATATGACAAGAAACTCGAGAAACAGAGAAGTGTATTGATACCTCCACTTCAGATGACATTCAATTAGCTGCTTTAAATGAAGTCCGCACATTGCCTACCAAACGTCTTATAACGCCAAAAACATTTTATGGCGATTCTGATAATGACACGCATAGCAACGGTAAATTTTGAATGCTATTACAGTAAATATAGTAATGGAAAATATATTAAAATATATTTAAAAAATAATATAATGTAAAATAATTAATAAATTTATATATATTAATATAAGGCATAAATTTATTTACAAAATATAATTTTATTTTATATTATGTAGCAAGTACTTTCAAAAAATTTAAAATAACTCAACATCCTCCGTCAACTTATAAAGTACTTGAAAATCGAGCTATAAATGTTGAAATTAAAAAAAAACGAAATTCTATTGAATCAGTGCCGAATCCAGAGTCTAACATAAAGCATGAGAGTTCTTTAAAAATGTGGAAACCGCTTAAAGATATTTTATTTAAATGTAATGTGCATACACATACACACACACACACACATGATATTAAGAATCATTTTTCAAAATCGATGAAACATTTTTAAATTTGCCAGAGATGTGCATATTGATACTTATTTACTTTTTAAAATACGAAAGATATCAATTCAGAGCATCTGTTTATACAGGGTATTTCAGAATTCGCGGATACGGACTCCACAGCATGATTGTTCTTATCAAAACAAACAACTTTTTCCTTTGGCAAAATTGCGTCTGAGTATTACTTTTTAAGTGAGAGCAACTTTAAGCTAACGAATAAGCGTCTCAGATTACGCTTGAATCAGGAGCGGCGTGCGCACGGCATGTGTGACGTTTGAGCGTGTATGCTATTTTACCTTTATTTATCGAAATGGAAAATCTTGTTAAGTAAGTTGTATTAAAAATAACGATATTTAGATGCATAATTCTTGTAACACTTTAATGAAATGATAAAATAGCATACACGCTCGAACGTCACACATGCCGTGCGTGCGCCGTTCCTGATTCAAGTGTAATCTAAGACGCTTATTCGTTAGCTTAAAGTTGCTCTCACTTAAAAAGTAATGCTCAAACGCAATTCTACCAAAGAAAAAAGTTGTTTGTTTTGATACTAACAATCACGCTGTGGAGTCCGTATCCGCGAATTCTGAAACACCCTGTATATAGGATTTCTTCCTAAAATAATTCTCTTAATCTGTGTGTGTGTGTGTGTGTGTGTGTGTGTGTGTGTGTGTGTGTGTGTGTGTGTGTGTGTAACTGTGTATGTATATATAAGTGACTTTTAAGTAATTTCTAAAAAAAAAAGTTTAAGAAAATATGGCTTGGCTTATTGTTAAGAAAAGGTCCTAAAAACAGATATATAATAATATACATATATATGTATATATTATATGTATTTATTTATTTATTTATGTTGGGTTAACAGAGTAAAAAAAACGTGAGTCTGTATGTAGAATATATATTTGAATATATATTGAATAAATCAGTAGAATACAAAAGAAAAGAATGTGAATTGCACAGCGGCCATAATGCGACTGACTCTGGAGATGATCGCGCTCGATCTCACTCAATACACGTTTAGTCGACATTTATTGCACGCAGTCGTTACTTTTGATTGAACAGGATGTAGTAATCCTGGTTTTGAAATAAAGCATTGCAAACCACTTTTATGTAACAATTTATTTATTTGTATTCTGTATTTATGTATATAAATAGATGTTTATTTTTAATCTTCCAGAAGAAGAAAACCTTATGCCTCGGCAAAAATAAGTCATTCATTAGTAATTTTCTCTATCTTTAAAGCGTCATCCATTTTCGATTAAAATTTTTCGTGAAAATAGTGAAGATGAAGAAACAGAAATGAATAGTAATGCTCTTGACTATAATTGAGAAAGTGATAATGATGAGGAAAATGAAGGGTTCGATTATGACAACAATCATAAAAGAATCAATAACAACGAAAATGAAGGATTCGAATCTGACAATGCAAAAATTGACAATGAGGAAAATGAAGACTTAAATAGAGATATATTTCACGGCATACATCGTAGTTTATAAAGAAACTTCAATTAAGAATTAGATAATCTTAGAATATATTTTTATTTGATATAGAAGCAGAGGTGAACGGTCTCCCAATTATAGAAATGAATATTGAAGATGTGCATACAACTTTGTGTAAGTGATATTTTTCTTTAAATTTTAATAAGTTGTATTTGTAATATTGTGGTGTAATCTTTTATATATATACTTATTCTTCCATAAAATATTTGTAAAATTTACTATTTATAAAGCTCTTTATAATTATTTTTAACATTAAAAATATATACAGGGTGTCCCATTTTAAAAGTTCCACCCTTATAACTTTTCAGGATCAACGTTTGAAGGAAAACGACTCGGATAAATGTTGTAGGGAACAAAGGGGGCTATCTAATAGTGATCTTGGATTCGACATTGAAGGTCATTTTCAAGGTCATTTGAAGGTCAACATCCGTTTTCTAAATGGGAACCCCTACTTTTTATTACTTATTCTTGTAGCTTATCTCGAGAGCTTTCCAAAACACTATAATAAAGTATTTCTTCATTCAGTACTTTTCGAGTTATGAGGCTTGAAATAATTTCTTAATTTTATATAAACCATAAAATATCTAGTAAAATATTCATTTTTCGATTATCTTACCTTAATACTTTCATGTACAAAATAATGAGAGGAATCAAGTGGTGTAAAGAAAACATACAGTTGTTTTTAAGAACAAATATGGAATTGTTAATTGTAAATTACATATTTTTTCTTAAAAACAACTATGTTTTTTCTTTACACTAATTGATTCCTCTCATTGTTTTGTACATAAAAGTATTAAGGTAAGATAATCGAAAAATGAATATTTTACTAGATATTTTATGGTTTATATAAAATTAAGAAATTACTTCAAGCATCATAACTCGAAAAGTACTGAATGAAGAAATACTTTATTATAGTGTTTTGGAAAGCTCTCGAGATAAGCTACAAGAATAAGTAATAAAACATAGGGGTTCCCATTTCGAAAACGGAAGTTGACCTTCAAATGACCTTGAAAATGACCTTCAATGTCGAATTCAGGGTCACTATTAGATAGCCCCCTTTGTTCCCTACAACTTTTATCCGAGTCGTTTTCCTTCAAACGTTGATCCTGAAAAGTTATGAGGGTAGAACTTTTAAAATGGGACACCCTGTACATTTTAACATTAAAAATATATAAAGTTCTATTAGTAATAATTGTATTATCAGTAGAATTTTACATATTTTAATAAAAGGCTGATGAAATATGAATGATTTATTTTGTTTCAGATTCTTTATATGAAAAAGTGAACATTTTACACGAAGACTTTCAACAATTTAAAACAGAAATGAGACACGAAGCAAGTAGAAATAAACGAGAAATGGAAGAAATACTTATTATTTTTAGAGAAAAAATTCCAATAAAAGAAAGAAATGAAGAAATAACGATGCCTGATTTTCCATTAACATCTGTCGAGGAATATATGCGATTCAATGAAACGTTGAGAAATGATGAAACAATTCGTAAATGCTTTGTAAGTACCTTTTGTATGTATATTCTAAAATAAAATGTTTTACATTCATTTTTTTTTTAAAAAAGTAAAATTTCAAGAAAACTTGTAAAGTTCAAAATACTTTTTGGAAATCTCATAAATTTAAAATATATGAAATATTTTCTCGAAAATATTATGAGATATTATGAGAATTTTTAAAATAGAAATCACAAAAAATAAATGATAAATTTATTTTAAAAAAATAAATAATTAAAAGTAAATAAGAAATAATGAATAATAATACAACGATAATTTTTGATAATTTTGTTGAGTGTATAATATAGATACATCTATACCGAAAATTATGGTTTTTTCACTGTTTTATAAATTTATAGAACTTAAGTACATATACACACACAACACTGCAACAAATACTATAATATAAATATAAATATAAATTTATAAATAATATAAAAATTTAAATAATAAGTTTATAAAGATTTCCAAAAAATATCTTTAACTTTTTGAAATTTTGTTCTTTTTATGTTATAAAATATACGAGATATTTCTGAGAATATAATAAATATTGAAAATAAAATATTATTGGTGGTAACTTTGTACAAAAAATTATTTCGAATATACTTACATACTGTATTACATTTGAAGTAGAACATAAGCTGTCTGGGACTGGTACAAAAAATACTGTCGCAGTCGAAAATTCTACTTTTGCATTATAATTGGTAATGTACTTTACGATAAAAAATTATCTAAATGTATTTTTCAACTTTTTTCTATTCGCGCTATTTTGTTATTTATATTATTTGCGAACAGAGCCGTAACTAGGGCGGTGCCGCCGGAGCCCCCGCACCGGGCGCAAGCTTTAGGGGGGCGCAGTCAAGGTGATAAAATAAAAAATTTGAAAAAAAAGAATAAACTAAAAATCTAAAAAAAATTTCTGAAATAAGATATTTAAGTAAATACTTCGAAAGTGATATATGACATATCATATGAAATGACATGTCAATATTATTTTCAAATTCAAAATTTGATTTTTAAAATCAAATATCCGTATGGAGTTGTCCATTACGCCCTTTTATGAAACTTATGAAGAGAGCGCTATTGAGGCATTAGTTCCGCGAATGCCACTACGCGGCTGATTATGAATATCCATAATCCATTCATAATTCATGTTCTGATGTTTACAGTTTAATAAATTTATTAATTTTTGTTTATTTAATAATTATAAATGTCTGATAAAAAAAATGAATAAAAAAAAGAAATAAAAAAGAAATAAAATTAAAAAATTAAAAAAAATTTAAATGATTAATTAACTATTATTTCTTGTTCTTTCTTATTTAATATTTTAATGCTTAATTGTATGTTGCACAAAATAATCTTTATAATTTAATTAGTTATCCATGTAATCCATGATTATGCATGCCCGGTAAAACATAATAAACTTTTGTCTTCTTCTTTTTTTATTTACAATTGAATTCCAAAAATTCAATGGTTATAATGATGTGATGCAAAAGATGCAAAAATTACGAATATAATAATAATAAATAAAATAAACATACCTAATCGAAGAAAAAATATTTAGAAAAGAAAAAAAATGGAATGGAAAAATGCATTAATGTAAAAATTTTTTTTTTTGTTGCGCTAGAAGGGCGTACAATGGTCCGCTTGCACTGGGCGCAATGCAGGCTAGTTACGGCACTGTTTGCGAATGTAGATGTATAAAAATCTTATTGACATGTGAGATGTATGAAAATTATAACTTATTTTTAACGATTTTTTAAAATATTAATATTTTTATTTATATAAATAGACTAATTTTTTTAACTGTGTTTATTTGCTAATGTAAATATATATACATATATTATCTACACAGGCTGTGACTCATACAAAAGAAAAAACACCTGATTGCACCACCGCATTGATTATAAAACATGTAAAGAACTGGTTGCAACATGCAGGTGATAAAATGCGTTATTTGATAAGAAAGATACAACAAGAAAGAGAAAGACACAAAATTAACATACACATATACAGGGTGTCCCATTTTAAATAACGACCTCAAATATCTCCCGAATAATACGTTTTACAGAAAAATGTTTCAGACAAAAGTTATATGGTTTCGAGGGGGCCATATGATGATACCATTGGTTTGACCTTGAAGAGTCATTTGAAGGTCACGTGAAGGTCACTTCAATTTTTTTAACTGGAACACTATATATTTTTGCACATTCTTGTAGCTCATCTCGAGAGCTTTCCAAAATACTATAATTAAGTTAGTTTTCATTAAGTACTTTTCGAGTTATGAGGCTTGAAATAATTTCTTAATTTTACATAAACCGTAAAATATCTTGTAAAATATTCATTTTTCGATTATATTACCTTAATACTTTTATGTACAAAATAATGAGAGGAATCAAGTGGTGTAAAGAAAACACATAGTTGTTTTTAAGAAATAATATGGAATTGTTAATTGCAAATTACATATTTTTTCTTCATTTTTTCTTATATTTTATATCTTTATATATTATATATGTATATATATATATATATATATATATATATATATATATATAAAGTAACTATTAAAGTAATTATTAAATTAGTTACTAGTTACCGAAAATATGTAATTGAGTTAAGTGTTACAGTTACAAATTGAAAAAAAGGAACAAGTTAGAGTTACCGAAAAAAAGTAACTATAATTGTAACTTCATTACAAGTAACAAGTTACTTCCCAACTTTGATGCATACATAATATACAATATATACAGGGTGTCGAAAAAGTATGGAACCGGTCAAATATTTCGAAAATAAAGCATTTTAGAGAAAAATCGCAAAACACGTGTTCGATCATTTCAAGGGGCTACTTTTTTAAGGGGGTCGAAGGGGGTCGCCCCTCAAGGGGGTCCAAGGGGGGCGAACCCCCTTAAAAATCTTAAATGGGACCCCCTATTTTTTATTGCATATTCTTATAGCTTACCTCGAGAGCTTTCCAAAACACTATAATAAAGTATTTCTTCATTGAGTACTTTTCGAGTTATGAGGTTTAAAATAATATCTTAATTTTACATAAACCGTAAAATATCTTGTAAAATATTCATTTTTCGATTACCTCACCTTAATACTTTTATGTACAAAATAATGAGAGGAATCAATTGGTGTAAAGAAAAAACATAGTTGTTTTTAAGAAAAAATATGTAATTTGCAATTAACAATTACATATTTTTTCTTAAAAATAACTATGTGTTTTCTTTACACCAATTGATTCCTCTCATTATTTTGTACATAAAAGTATTAAGGTGAGGTAATCGAGAAATGAATATTTTACAAGATATTTTAGGGTTTATGTAAAATTAAGAAATTATTTCAAGCCTCATAACTCGAAAAGTACTCAATGAAGAAATACTTTATTATAGTGTTCTGGAAAGCTCTCGAGGTAAGCTATAAGAATATGCAATAAAAAATAGGGGGTCCCATTTAAGATTTTTAAGGGGGTTCGCCCCCTTGGACCCCCTTGAGGGGCGACCCCCTTCGACCCCCTTAAAAAAGTAGCCCCTTGAAATGATCGAACACGTGTTTTGCGATTTTTCTCTAAAATGCTTTATTTTCGAAATATTTGACCGGTTCCATACTTTTTCGACACCCTGTATAATACATAATAATTAATGAATGTGCAGATTGCGTCGTGCACGTTGCGATATATCGAAGCCGCAAACATAACAATATATTTGCAATAATAACGACAACAAACGTATACAGACCATTTATACGTTTGCATGGTGACAATAATATAAAAATAATATAAATGAATCGTGACTTTCCTCACCACCCATGGGGTATCACCAAAGGCGCGTTAGGTTTTTTATTTTAGAGTGTGGATTTTTGCCCGGAGTCTATTGTACCACATTTTAAATAATATTATATTGCACTAATATATCAACATATAATTATCTATATTACATTTATGCAGAAGTTATGTTTTTTAAAAAGATATTTTTTACACATTAATATTTTTTAACTCCCATGTCAATTAGCAACAAGAAATTTTTTAATATTTTGCAAGTTTGGTGTCAATTAGCGACAAGAAATTTTTTAATATTTTGCAAGATTGGTGTCAATTAGCGACAAGAAATTTTTTAATATTTTGCAAGTTTAGTGTCAATTAGCGACAAGAAATTTTTTAATATTTTGCAAGTTTGGTGTCAATTAGCGACAAGAATTTTTTTAATATTTTGCATGTTTGGTGTCAATTAGCGACAAGAAATTTTTTAATATTTATGAAGTATTTGTTCTCTTTTATTATTATTGCATTGTAAACGATTAACCGACACTTTCATCTGCTGCATATAAAGTTAAACTACTTTTTTTTTTAAGGATAAGCTGCATATAATTTAATAGATAACATTCGAGATAAATGTTGTTTGCTTATTGTCATGCTTATAACTGTTTCCTTTCTTGTTGTGTATGGGATTATGCGGCAGGAGAATTTAATAAGTATTTCGCACTATCTTCACTATAAACCAAGTATATTTGAGATATAAGTCTTTGGAGTTACAATTGCCGGAGCAGATGTGTATTGTGCCGTGGCTCGCGAGAGAAGAGAGCGAGCCGAGCGCTGTTCGGAGCGCGCTAACGTTAGTGGCCGTATTCGCGTTTCCAACGCGCGCATATCCGTAGATCATCGCGCGTAATACGGGTCGATATTTCTTTTCTCTTATAAGTATAGATGAAAATAGGTTTCTCTCAACACTTCTAGTTTTCAGTGCTGATTTTATTACACAAATAGCATTAACAATGGTTGAAGAAAGTTTATTGGGTTTTTTTATTTTAGATCAGTTAAAATTGAAAACATTCTCTCAGGATCTGCATTTGAATTAGGAAGTGATCAAACAGCACTCAGAACATTTCTTAAAGTGAGATATTTATAAGTATTATTTGTCAACTGGCACTGTAAGATTTTTTTCCACATATCAAATTTTAATTTCGATAGATTTTCTTTCTCTTTTTGAGATAAATCTATTCGTAACGCAAGCCACTCTTTTCTTAAGGATTCTTCATGGAAACCACCAAGATATTTAGCAATAAAAGAAACATGCTGAAACGATGTTTCTCTATTATTATCGAATAAAGATATAGATGGATCAGAAACTTGTAATTTTATCAAAAAATTATGTGTAATAAGCAATCTTTTACGTATTTCTTGTGCAAGAGTTATATAAAATTGTAAACAATTCTGTCGAATGGTTACAATTGCTTCTATATGATCTTCTATTATTAAATTATTAAGATATGCTTCACATTGTCATCTAATAAAAATTTTATTTATATTTTTCTAAATTTGTTTCTGCGAAAATCCATATTTGTGCCTATGTTTTGTAGATATTCTTTTTTAACAAAATTTTGACAGACTTGGGAGAGAAAATTAACTGATTTAAACTGCAATAAATGAATTCTCGTTTCTGTTGATTGGAAATATGCATTGAATATATTAAAAAAATTTTAAATATATTTCAGAAAAAGAAAATAAGCTTTCATTTCTATATTATACATCATAGACAAAAGATATTCTCCAGATTTTGTTTTATCGCTCACAACCATTTCTTGTAGAAAAGTTTTAATTGTATCCACGATTCAAAAAGCCTTTCGACACATGTGTGGTGAGATAGCCAGCGCGTTTTACTTCATTTTAAAATTTTGCGATTACTTTCTTGAAAGTAATCACAAAATTCTTGAAAAATTGGCAAACGTTTTGGACTGCTATTAATATAATTAGCTATTTTTTTTTTAATTCATCACAAAATGATGGTTTTCGCACATGCAGCGTGCGCAGCTAACGCAGCTGAATGACATGGGCACGGAAATGTTAATACATGTTGACACATCTCTTCTAATTTGGTTTTAAATGATAAATGTTTCCCTATCATTACAGGTGCATTGTCGCATGACTGGGCAACAATACTTAAAAAGGGAATTTGTAATTTCCACATTTTAGACTTAAATGCATGGAATAACTTTTTAGCGCTACAATCTTTCCCATCAATATTAATTAATTTGACTAGTTGTGAGCGAATATCTAATGTCTCGGGATCAATGTATCGAACGAAAAATCATCCACTTTTCATTGCAAATATCTGATGTTTCATCAATAAAAATGGAGAATTTTGTGTTTTGAAGCTTATTGGCGACATTTTCACTTTCAACAGGATACAAAACATTAGAAATTATATTTCTACATTTTGTTCGATCCATGCTCATTTTTTTTAACACATTAGGATCTTGTCCTACGTGTTGAAAAAAACAAAATTTCTTGTGCTGTTTGATGAGGTATGTTTTTTTCTGCAATTAAAACGGCATATCGTATTTCCGCTGCTTTTTTACGTTCATCAAACGGCAAAAGGGAATCGTCTATCATATCTATATCTATATTCTTTAATTGTTTCTGTTTTATTTTTTTTAGACATGTTTATATGTGGTTTGGATTCTGCGTGACGATAAATATGTGATAAATCACCAACCATAGATTTATCACAAAAAGTGCAAAAAAATGAACTTTTATTATGCGGCACGTAACCACGGTTTAAATAATTCGATTTCCATCCATTGTGGTTGAAATGTAGATTTTTTTGTATATATTTTTATGTGAATTTTCATTATTATCATTTAAAGACAAAGTATTTTCCTGAATATTTTTTTTGTGGGACGCAGAATCCGCATGCCTCAAAACATGTGTGTTACAAGAAATATTTTTATTACATATGGTGCAATGATACAAGCTATCATTAGAAGATACTTTACGTATTCAAGATTTAACTACATCATTATTAAGCCAAGCTTCCTGAAAACTTCGTTTAGGTTTTTTCTTAATTTATCAGACATTTTTATAGAACAAAAAATAGACAGAAACAAAGAATTCAAGAAGAATAAATAAAAGAAAATAAGGAAGATAAAAATATATAAGAATTTAAAAACAATTGGAACTTACAACCAAGATTGTTTCAGCTTCTCTTTCTCTTTCTCTCTCTCTCTCTCTTTCTCACCTTCTTTCTTTCTTGAACACCCAGCACAAGTCACAAGGAAATAGATTACTAGCACAAAATATATATATTATAATATTAGCAAGTACAAGGTAATGCCAGAACGTATCGTGTATCTGTACACGCGATTTTCACTTGTGTGCTTATCCTCTCCACTACGTTGTCGGTCATCTGGTATCACTGGAACAAATGCCGATAGTGCTTCATTCCGTTGTAATACGTCAACAAACAACGATACGTTGACGTATAAGACTAGACACGCCAACATGTCTCGTAAGTAATAAATCAAATTATTATTATTTCTATTCATTAGTAAAATATTAAGAATTTTTAATGTATACTTTTATCTTTTTTTTAATTTTATGTACTTTTTATTTTTACAGGAGAAAATGGAATTGGAAATATGCAGCAAATACTGCAACAAGTGGTGCAGGAGCAAAAGCTCCTGCAACGATAGTTGCAGTATTTTCTGCTGCAGCAGCAACAGCAGCAACAGTAACAGCAGCAGCAGCAGCAGCAGCCGCCATCGACATTGACATCGACGCCGTCACCGACGATGACACCAACGTCAACGCCGGCGACAACACCAATGTCGCAACATTCAAATAGTATATATTATTTATTATTTAAATGATATTTATTTATTTTGCATGAATATTATAATGCATTATTAATTATGTAAATGTTTATTTTTTAGATACACAAAGAAGAGGACCGGGCGGGCGATCACGTGCCCGTTGGTATGCCCGGCAAATGATAGCTGACCGAGGTGGCCGAGGAAGCCAACTTCGCAGAAATTTTCGAGGCCGAATTATGAGGGGCCGCAGTGGCCCAACTATAATAAAAAAATATTACTTTAATTAAATTTAATGTGTCAAATAATTATTTATCCTCCTTTATCCTCTTTTTCCCTCTCTTTCAGATATTGTTATATTATGTTATATTATGTAATATTAAAAAATTTCTTGTCGCTAATTGACACCAAACTTGCAAAATATTAAAAAATTTCTTGTCGATAATAGACACCAGACTTAAAAAATATTAATGTGTAAAAAATATCTTTTTAAAAAACATAACTTCTGCATAAATGTAATATAGATAATTATATGTAGATATATTAGTGCAATATAATATTATTTAAAGTGTGGTACAATAGGGCTCCAGGCGAAGGTCCACACTTTAAAATAAAAAACCTAACGCGTCTTTGGTGATACCCCATGGGTGGTGAGGAAAGTCACCATTCATTTATATTATTTTTATATTATTGTCACGACGCAAACGTATAAGTGGTCACGTTTGTTGTCGTTCTTATTGCAAATATATTGTTACGTTTGCGGAACGACTTCGATATATCGCAACGTGCACGACGCAATCGGCACATTCATTAATTATTATGTATTATATATATTGTGTATATTATGTATGCATTATGTATTATATATTAGCGATTTTAAAATACGTATCAAGAGACACGGTAGTGTCTTGCGTCGAGTTCATCTCTCTAGCAAGACGCGCGCCGTGTCTCTTTACGCGAGACGGGAAATTGAGACCAGTTCAGATTATTTCATATTATTATATTACGATAACCGCTGAACGGATCGAGCTCTTATTAGGCTTAATCGATAGCTTATGTTCGAATTATATAGTAAAAGTGTCTTTATTTTTACTCTACGAGCTGTAGAAGTGGAAATATCGCGATATATAATTCTAAAATCGTGAAAATAATTAAGAAATGTCCACGTCGTCGTCGTCGTCGTCATCAAACAATCCGGAATTTCGCGTCAAGTAAACTTTCTAAAGCCGTAATCAAAAATCTAACGACACTTTTATCATATAATATGAGTACAGGCTTTCGATTGCGACCTGTTTGAATAAAATCGGTGCAGTCAATCCCGAAAAATGATCCTTCTTTTCCTTCAGGTTAGACTCACGTACATATGCTCGCACGCACACACGCAAAGCGAGTTTGTCCCTCAAGCGGCGTTCACACCGCTGCGTATACGTTATTGCTCCGATATGTACAATGCTTTAAGAGACAAAATCATATGTGTGCATGTGCGCAACATACGTGTGTACGTACGTATGAAAGATAATTAAAGTATAGTGCGGAATAGTGTAACAAGGAAGAGAAGTGACACGTTAATAAGCAGTCAGGTTACTTGTTTAAAAACACAGATTAAAAGAAATAAATAATAAGAGTAAACAAATAAAAGTATAGTGTAGAACAAGGAAGAGAAGTAGTGCGTAATAATGTATCAAGGAAGAGAAGTGACATATTAAATGTTATTATCAAGCGACGCAGTAGCGTCGCGATGCCAAGTACATTTATTGTGACACTTAAGGACAACCAAGTGGACTGTGAATTTTGTAATATTCATCAATCAAAAGGTAAATATTGTGAAATTTTTCTGTTAGACATAATATATTTTAACATATTATATATTAATATTAATCTTAACAAAGAGAATAGACAATTATCATTTTGTGGAATATAATTATTATGTAATTTATAATATATATATATATATATATATATATATGTATGTGTGTGTGTGTGTGTGTGTGTGTGTGTGTGTGTGTAGAAATTTACATATTTGACTGCGCAACCATAATTATAGTTACATAGATATTGATTACATTTGCCTGCGTAGACACAAATATAGTTACGCAGAAATATTTCCTACATGTATAATGATAATATATGTGTGTGTGTGTGTGTGTGTGTGTGTCTGTGTGTATGTGTATGTGTGTAGAAATTTACATATTTGACTGCGCAACCATAATTATAGTTACATAGCCATTTATTACATTTGCCTGCGTAGACACAAATATAGCTACGCAGAAATATTCTCTACATATATAATTATATATATATATATATGTATATATATAATATATGTATAATTATACATGTAGGGAATATTTCTGCGTAACTATATTTGTGTCTACGCAGGCAAATGTAATAAATGTCTATGTAACTATAATTATGGTTGTGCAGTCAAATATGTAAATTTCTATACACATACACACACACACAGACACACACACACACACACACACACACATATTATCATTATACATGTAGAGAATATTTCTGCGTAACTATATTTGTGTCTACGTAGGCAAATGTAATAAATATTTATGTAACTATAATTATGGTTGCGCAGTCAAATATGTAAATTTCTACATACACACACACACACACACACACACACACATAAATATATATAATTATCATTATACATGTAGTAGCGAATATTTCTGCGTAACTATATTTGTGTCTATGCAGGCAAATGTAATAAATATCTATGTAACTATAATTATGGTTGCGCAGTCAAATATGTAAATTTCTACAAGCACACACACACATACACACATATGTATATATATTGTATATAATTATATACTATAGAACTATAGAGTCATAGATATACATACTTATATATAATTATGTACATAGATAATCTTTTTCTGCATAACCATAACTTGTATGAATAGATTACTTGTATTGAATAAGGTTTAGATGTTGCTTTAAAGGAAAAGAGTAACATCATATTTGTAAAACTGTATTTTAAGTTTTGGGAGAATGGACTATATATGTTGATGCTGTCTTAAAATAATATTTATTATGATTTTATGATACGCTACAAACTTATATCAAACTTTTATAGTATGTTTAATACATAAAAAGTGATATTCTTAAAAAATACCTTTTAAAGAAAAATTAAACTTAAATATCTGTAAAAAACGATCATATAATATTTAAATATCTATAGTAAGCAAGCGAGACCGTCACATTTTGTTATAGTATGACGGGGGTCGTGGTGGGTTTATTTAGAAATGTTTAATAAATATTATGAAAAATAATAATTATGAGAAATTAAATTTAAAATACATAATTTTTTATACAAAAAGAAGAGATATCCCTAAAAAAATACCTTTTAAAAACAGGTAAAGAAAAAGCGTCGAGTTCATCTAAAAACCGTCTCACAAAAAATAGCTATCACAAAAAGTAGCTACCTTTATATGTAAAAAATTAACTGAAAAATTTTTACAAAAAATAGTTATTTTTATAAAAAATACTGATATTAATCATAAAAAATTGCGTCAAGTTGGGGTGCAATTTCACTTTAAGTTTGTTAGTGTTATAAAATTGTATATATATGTACTTTTATATAATCCGCTGCTGACAAATAGGTAGAAGTTCCGTTTAAAATCTATTACATTTTTGTCATAAAGAAGAATATTTTTGTTAGAGTTGAATCAATTTTTTAAAATAAAAGATTACGTCAAATGATTTTTAAATTTTCTAGAAAATTAAAATAAGATTAAAAAAAGTTATTTAAAAATTAAAAATTCCAAAAAATGAAAGATTACGTCAATAATTTTTCAATCTTCTACAAAAATAAAATAAAAGAACAAATTTTTTTAAAAATTAAAAATAAAAAAAAATATAAATTAAAAAAATTTTTAATAAAAAAACTCGGCGCTACCTAGTAATTATTGAAATTGAAATAATGTTAATATGTAATTGTTCATTTATCATTTATTATTATTGCCAATCAAATTGGTAGCGCGCCGTTTTTTTATTTAAAATTTTTTTAATTTATATTTTTTTTTATTTTTAATTTTTAAAAAAATTTGTTCTTTTATTTTATTTTTGTAGAAGATTGAAAAATTATTGACGTAATCTTTCATTTTTTGGAATTTTTAATTTTTAAATAACTTTTTTTAATCTTATTTTAATTTTCTAGAAAATTTAAAAATCATTTGACGTAATCTTTTATTTTAAAAAATTGATTCAACTCTAACAAAAATATTCTTCTTTATGACAAAAATGTAATAGATTTTAAACGGAACTTCTACCTATTTGTCAGCAGCGGATTATATAAAAGTACATATGTATACAATTTTATAACACTAACAAACAAAGTGAAATTGCACCCCAACTTGACGCAATTTTTTATAATTAATATCAGTATTTTTTATAAAAATAACTATTTTTTATGAAAATTTTTCAGTTAATTTTTTACATATAAAGGTAGCTACTTTTTGTGATAGCTATTTTTTGTGAGACGGTTTTTAGATGAACTCGACGCTTTTTCTTTACCTTTTTTTAAAAGGTATGTTTTTAGGGATATTTAATACATAACGCATACATAATATACACGGTGAGTCATTTTAATCTATAATCCCAATTATCTCGTTGGCAAAGCATGACAGAGAAAAAATTTTCCCACAAAAGTTGTTTGTTTCTTTGGAGGCCATAAGATGGCACCATTGGTTTGACCTTGAAGAGTCATTTGAAGGTCACGTGAAGGTCACCTTCAATTTCTTAAATGGAACCTACATTTTCTCATTACATATTCTTGTAGTTTATCTCGAGAGCTTTCCAAAACACTATAATTAAGTATTTTTCATTAAGTACTTTTCGAGTTATGAGGCTTGAAATAATTTCTTAATTTTACTTAAACCGTAAAATATCTTGTAAAATATTCATTTTTCGATTATCTTACCTTAATACTTTTATGTACAAAATAATGAGAGGAATCAATTGGTGTAAAGAAAACACATAGTTGTTTTTAAGAAAAAATATGAAATTGTTAATTGCAAATTACATATTTCTTCTTCCTGGTACATTTAAATATGTGAAATAAATATATAAATTATTTTAATATGTATAATAGATTACAATAATTTGTTTCACTGCACAATATATAGATCATTTAATATTAATTATATCGACCATATTTAGACCAGGAGACGTCATGTGAACACCACAATTGATAATTGAACATTGAAAATGTATTAGGAACTAAAATTTTTACATTACTTAATTTATCTTACTAAACATAATTTTAGAATTAATATGATTTTTACGACTAAAATCACATTAAACAAACCAACAATTTATCCGAATAATTTTCAATTAGATACATTCTTTTACTTATATAACAATAAGTAAAAGTTATCCGAATTATATTATGTTCGATGTCATTTTAAACGCAAAAACTTCATTAATCCCTTTTTATCAAAAAAGATGAAATAAAATATATAAGTTTTAGTTTTTATTTTATGGCAATTTAAATTCGTAAATTATTATAAATAACGAAAAAGTTCCCGATGTCGAACATTGCGAAGTCTCTTACATGAGACTTATTTATTTATAACATTCACAAATATATGTCAGAAAATAAAATGCATTTTTTATTCATTTGAAAGTAATTTTAATAGAATAATGAGAATGTTGCGATTAAAATAATATCAAACACGATATAAATCGCATAAATTTAGTTAAATATATAATTATAAAATTTTTATTATCAGACTAATTAAAAATTACCCGATTTACGCCGTGTTTGATATCATTTTAATCGAAAAAATCTCATTGATTCATTAAAATTATTTTCAAACCGATGAAATTAAAAATAAGAGTTTCAATTTTTATTTTATAAGATGTTTACATTTTCGTGAATTGCGAATGGATAGAGGAAGCGAAGAAACCGATTGTAAGAGACTTCGGAACTCTTTGATGATAGGTCATCTCGCTCGCTCTCTACTCATGGTCTTGCTTTCTTCGTCACACTTGACAATCGTGATAGACAGCTCGAAAAGATAAGCAGACCCAAGAATCGAGAGCGAGCGAGACAATAATAGGAGCGAGCGAGACAGTAATAGATGCGAGCGAGAGGAAAATAATAGTGCGCAAGAAAAATTCGATTCTCGAGCTCGAGTCTTCGTTGCTTGTGTTATTTCTATCTCGTTCGCTCTTATTGTTATTTCGCTCGTTCTTATTATTTTCTCGCTTCCTCACGTAATTCTCGCATCACTTTTGTACATACATACGTCCACACACACGCGCGCGCGCGCGCGGGTGTGTATACGTACGTATGTATGTATTATGTATGTATGTATGATGTATGATATGTGTGTGTGTGTGTGTGTGTGTGTGTGTGATAGTTTCTTTAGAATTATGCGACCAGAAATATGAATCGCGCTTTATATTGTTGTTCGTATATATAATTATATGACAACTGAATTGCTGTCCATAAATCCTGTGTTACGTCCCGGTTACAAAATAATAGAAAACTACAATACCGAGATGGATAACTTAATTATTTTATTCTAATGCCTCCCGTATTTTTCAGTCACCCTGCATTCACCGGGTTTACTGGGGATGAGGGAGATTATGATCTATTATCAAATTTAAAATTATATTCCAAATGAGGATAAACAGAATAAAAAAGATAAAATAAAATAATATAGTATAACTAAATGATTAGATTAAATAAGAAAACGCAATTGATCGTAAAGTAATGCCGAAAGAATGAATAAAATTAAAATAATCAATATTAATATAAATATTATTAACTCAATCATTTCATTTATTAATAAACGATAATAATCAATTAATGATAATGAACTCAAATAATAGGATAATTAATAATTATAAATCGAAATAATAATTATAAATTATAGTAATAATTGTGAATCGTACAATATAATTATATCAAGTAAAGTAATAATGACAAAATTATGTTAAATAATCCAATGGAAATTAAATTAATAACATTAATTTTAATAATTGTATGATAGAAAAAGGATTAAAATAGTTTTGACTCACCTAGTTTATGATTATCCCTTACTTACTAGGAGAACAATTGATTTTTTTCCTTCCTTCTAGATATGTCAGAAATATCGCTCGAAATTCAGAGATCCCGCAGTGTGAATTTTCCAATGGATAATGGATTTCAAAATTCGGCGGTAAAGAGTGGTTCTCAGTAAAATCTCTCGTAGAACTTTCCAATTAACTATACCTTTATATTGTATAGAATAAAAGTGTATAAGTAGTTACAATCAAGTCAGTGAATAATGCAGTGAACAATCGGCGAAAATCAGAGTACGTCTTGACTGTAAGCCGAAGAAAAAACTTCTGGTCCTCCGTGACAATGCCGGTAGACGCTGGTCCTCCTTAGTACAATTTGGTGGGGGATTAGATAAGGCAAATTTCGTCATCTTCTTTGTCCGTTGGAATATCGATCGGCCAGAGCTTGGTATGCGGATGTTATGTTTAGCTGATTAGCGAGAGCAAGTCGCCGTGTGAAATGAACGAATCCTCTTAATAATTTTACAATTCTATTACAGGCTTAATTCCTTTTTCCAAATTCGGCTATGTACAACTTTGAATGTTGCTCTTATTACCTAATTTCGATATTACTTAAGTGGAATATTTAATTAACCGAAAATTTACAAATGATGTCATAACGAGGAAAAAACGACGGTCGTTATCTATAATTATGATTTACATTCCATAGTAGATAAAAGCGCTCAAACCTTAAAGGCGTTTCAATACCGCTCCCTTGTACAATGCATTATTCGTTGATGAACTTATAATTCTTTTTATATGAGTATCCTTATAAAATTAACACTATAACTCTATATAATAAATTTCGTTAAAGTAATTATTTAAAATAATTAATTAAAATATAATTAAAATTAATTAAAATATAACTAAGGATATCATAAATAATCTTAATATCGCTAGTCGATTAATCAAAGGATCAATGTAAATAAAGTAGTCGACCAAAACTAGCCAGAACTTTGTTTATTAATTAGTTACGACGTTTCGACCATATGGTTGTGGTCCTTATCAACAGAAAGACACAGACAGTTTAAACAACATCTACGACAAAATAATAAAGGTCGTGTAGTTCGTTATTTTTGATTTAACACATCCAGTGCGTTGACGAAGTCTCACATGAACACATCGTTTTTATCTCTTTGATTTAAATTTATTATTATGTAATGATCTTGTTAATGTGACTTGTGCTTTTTACAACGTTATGATTTATACTTATTCGATCCGTATGTATTCAAAATTGTTCACATTTTGTGCGTGTTATTCAAACTGTTGGAAATCTAATTGTTAATTTATATTCCAGTTTTTACTTGATAAGGACCACAACCATATGGTCGAAACGTCGTAACTAATTAATAAACAAAGTTCTGGCTAGTTTTGGTCGACTACTTTATTTATAACTAAGGATAATTGTAATTATGATGCTAACGCTAACAAAAGATGATATTTCCTTCAATCTTGCTCTTTTGTAATTAGATGGAATTGCACAAATTTTAATAAGGTAAAGAAGGAATCCACTTATATGGTAAAAGAAGAAAATTATTGGTCGGGACGTCACACCACCCTCCTTAAGAAACAAATACCGATATAATTTTATTGAGGGATTTGTTCACTTCCATCTAATTTCGTTCTTAAGTCCCGAAAAGAATAAACTACAGGTATGGCTTGCATAGGTTGTGGCTGTGTTTGTATGTTTTCTGGTTGTGGATTAGGTGCAGTTGCATTAAGAGTATCTTCTTTGGATCGCGTTTCGCTATGTAGTTGTTGGTTGGAATTTTTGTTAGCAAGATATAACAATAAGTGTGTGAAAGGACTCCAAATCGCTCCTAACAAGTGTATGCTACATCCATACGCTGTATGTAACGCATATCCGTGGATCAAAGTGTCAAATATGATTTTAATTAATTTAAATATCATGAATATTCCGAGGACTCCGGCTGTTGCTGTACCGAAAACTGTAGAGCCGTTCCAAATTTTTGATAGGGCACTATCGTAAATTTTGTCCAAGGAGTTCTCATCTAATAAGTTTTTTAAAGATACTGTGTCTGAAGGAATTGATTGTCCTGTAAAGCCTCGAGCGATGGTATATAAGATGGCACTCTTTTCGGCGGGAAACATGATATGATCTCTTAATTCATCTAAATCTCCTTGAGAATTAATACCGCTAGAAACCAGGGATTTTGGTGATAAATATTTCCAAGAGAGTTTAGTTAGTGGTTTGATTTCGCGCGGTGATGTTGTCATAGAAGGCATTGGATTGAATTGCATCCATGTTTCGTCTATATTATAAAGTATCGGAAGTAACGAATTACAGTCTCTAATGGTGTGATGTTTCGTGATGATTCGCGATTTTGGTGTCATGTATAATGACGCGTTCCTAAGTGTAATCGGTAATTCTGTATTACAAGTGTTTGTTTTGCGGAGAGTGACTTCAACAGGTATGCATTTGATCACGTGAATTGCTTCACCAGCAGCAACGGCCATATAGCCGGGGGTTTTCATAAGCCTAAATGCGAATTCGTCAGGTAGTATCGCAGCCAGTGATAATGTATTTTGGATTACTTGCTTTTCCAATTCACATCTTTGCAGAATGATATCTTGATAGAGTGTAGTTATTTGATTTCTTATATGCCTTTCGACATATACAAACTTCGAATTCACATAGGCAAACATATCTAGATTTTGTACAGCAGTTTTTGATTTAGTTTTAAAAGTGTTTCCTTTCTGAGTTTCGAAAATAAATAATTTAGGATGTTCAGTTCCTAATAATGTGTATCCGCAAATAGTATGTTTACGTGCTTGCAGAAAAGAGAATGTTGTATCTCTCTCCACGGTGAATATGGTAGTGTGTTGTGTTCCAAGTGAACCCTGGAATTTAGTAGCGGTTCCTTCAAATAAGACGTCATATGCCTCAAACCCACAAGCGGTTACAGGCACACTTTGCCAAAAGGTATATCCATCGTCCGAGTCTATACAGGTTTCTTCACTTAAATCGCAAACGGTACCGGATTTTAGTATCACCTTTCCTGCGGTTAATTTTACGGGTATATATGAAGATTTTAACGAAATTTTTACGGTTGCTTGTACGATTACATCGTCCCATGTACCATAATAATCTGAATATTGGACGCCCTTACATGTTCCGTCTACATTTATTTTTCCTGCCATAGTGATACTACGATAATAAGTGTTATTAGGTTTTAACCCGTCTATTATATTAGAGTCTCCTATCTTAAGTAATCCCTCTCTATGCATTTGAGTGCATTTACTACGCGAAGTTTCTTGTAAGTAGCTTGCGTATCCGTTTTGTACGACAGAGACATGGGAGTGCATACCGCAATAGTATATGGTTCGCATAATTTCTACTTTACATTGTATGACTTCGGTATGAGTATAACTAGATAATTGTATATATGTATTGTTAATTGTTGGTAATAATTGTATATATGTATTGTTAATTGTTGGTGTGTCTATGGTTAGATCGCATTCACCTGGTCTAAGTAGAGAGACTGTTGTTACGTTGAGGTAGGTTCCTCCGCAATCGTATGCAATAATGGCTTTTGTACCAGAGAGCAAGGTTGAAGTCAATATAATGACGATTATTGCCTGCGAGTAAAATAATATATAATTAATTAAAGTATCGATATAAATACAAGTATCGATAGATTACTTCAATTTTGGATCCGGGGGTCCGGGCTGCGTTTACATTTTAATTAAATATCGCTTTCCTTCATCCCGGATCTGTGGGTGTGGTCTTTGATAACTTCAATTTATTAATATGTACTACACGCGGCTTTCCTTTGAAATTAATTTTTACATTATTCATAGGTAACATTTCAAAAATTTCGTATGGTCCGGAATATTGATCAGAAAATTTATTCCTTATAGGTTCTTTTAACAAATAAACTTGATCACCTGCTTTAAAATTTTTAGTATTTAATTTTCTATCGTAATGTCTTTTACTTTTTTCCTTTGATTTTGTTAGATTTTCTTTAGCTAATTGCCAAGATGAAGTTAAAGTATTAAACAGATTGGTTAGATAGTCTGGGTAGGCTAAATCTTTATATTCTTCCAAAATGTTAATAGAGGAAGGTACCCTAGGAAGATGACCGAAGACTAAAGCATATGGTGTGTAATTAGTACCTTCATGCACAGAAGTATTAGGTGTACAACTTTGCTTCCGCCGTTTTTTTTCCGAAATTCGAGGCTTTATTGTAAAAAACTGGTTATACATTTATGATTCAAAATATTATCCATCGCTGGCCACTACTTTCTCCCATCTTTCGGGCAGCGTACGAATCCCGCGTTGAAAAAACTGGTCATCTTTTGAAGCGATCCACGAATCGATCCAATTTCTTACTTCTTCATAAGACCGGAAGTGCTGGTCAGCCAGGCCGTGTGCCATTGATCGAAACAAGTGATAGTCAGAGGGAGCAACGTCTGGAGAATACGGCGGGTAGGGTAGGATTTCCCATTTCAACGTTTCCAAGTATGTCTTGACCACTTTCGCAACATGGGGTCGAGCATTGTCATGCTGCAAAATCACTTTATCGTGTCTCTCGTTGTATTGCGGCCGTTTGTCTTTCAATGCTCGGCTCAAACGCATTAATTGCGTTCGATAACGATCGCCTGTGATTGTTTCAGTCGGTTTTAACAGCTCATAATACACTACGCCGAGCTGGTCCCACCAAATACAGAGCATGACCTTGGAGCCGTGAATATTCGGTTTGGCCGTCGACGTGAAAGCATGGCCGAGATATCCCCATGATTTTCTGCGCTTGGGGTTATCGTAATGAACCCATTTTTCGTTCCCCAGTTACAATGCGATGCAGAAATCCCTTCCGTCTTTGCCTTTCAAGCAACTGTTCACAAGCAAACAAACGCCGTTCAACATCTCTCGGTTTCAACTCGTACGGCATCCAATTTCCTTGCTTCTGAATCATTCCCATGTCTTTGAGGCGTTTTGAAATTGCTTGTTGAGTCACTCCTAATGATCGTGCCAATTCTTCTTGACTTTGACACGAGTCTTCATTAAGTAATGCCTCCAATTCTGCATCTTCGAAAACCTTCTCTCTTCCACCGCTATGCCGGTCTTCGACGTGAAAAACACCGTTCTTGAAGCATTGAAATCACTCACGACACGTTTTTTCACTAATAGCGGCCTCACCATAAGTATTTGAGAGCATTCGATGAGCCTCAGCCGCAGATTTCTTCATATTGAAGCAGAAAATTAAAACCTCCCGCAAATGACGAGAATTTGGCTCGTAAACTGACATTTTCAATCGAGAATAACTTTATGATGCAGACACAAATCGACTAATGTTTCTATGGGGTTATGTTGACAGATGCCCAAGTTTATTGCATGACGTCTATGATCTATTTATTTCGACCACTACTTACCGCTAAAGCCATCTATAGGAAAACGGCGGAAGCAAAGTTGTACACCTAATATTATAAGCAAACATAGCAGTCACTAAGTGTTCATCCCATTCATTATTGCGGTTAGTATACATTTTTAAATACTCCGTTAGCACGTGATGGGAACGTTCGATTGAACCGTTCGATTGAGGATAGTATGCTGTAGTGCAGCATTGTTTAATTTTGAAACAAGAAGCAATGAGTGAGTCCCGATTGCGCACATTCCCGATCGGACACAGCGAAATTTCCCGATCGGACACACTCCCGATCGGACACAGACCCAATCGGACACGGACCCTATCGGACACAGGCCCGATTGGACACAGTCCCGATCGGACACAGTCCCCATCGGACACAGTCCCGATCGGACACAGACCCGATCGGACACAAGCCCGATCGGACACATACGGTTGCAATCGGACACAGTCCCGATCGGACACAGACCCGATTGGACACAGTCCCGATCGGACACAGTCCCGATCGGACACAGTCCCGATCGGACACAGACCCGATCGGACACAGACCCGATCGGACACAACCCCGATCGGACACATACGGTTGCAATCGGACACAGTCCCGATCGGACACAGACCCGATCGGACACAGTCCCGATCGGACACAGACCTGATCGGACACAGACCCAATCGGACACAACCCCGATCGGACACATACGGTTTCAATCGGACACAGTCCCGATCGGACACAGACTCGATCGGACACAGGCCCGATCGGACACAGTCCCAAAGTCCTAATCGGAACACAGGTGCAATCGAACATAGCACACACACACACACACACACACACACACACGGGGGGGGTACAAGGGGGCCTTCGGCCCCCCTCCCGCACCCACCCCGTCCCCCTCGCTTCGCGTGGAAAGTTGTGTTCCGATCAGGACTTCGGGACTGTGTCCGATCGGGCCTGTGTCCGATCGGGTCTGTGTCCGATCGGGACTGTGTCCGATCGGGACTGTGTCCGATTGAAACCGTATGTGTCCGATCGGGGTTGTGTCCGATCGGGTCTGTGTCCGATCGGGACTGTGTCCGATCGGGTCTGTGTCCGATCGGGACTGTGTCCGATTGCAACCGTATGTGTCCGATCGGGGTTGTGTCCGATCGGGTCTGTGTCCGATCGGGTCTGTGTCCGATCGGGTCTGTGTCCGATCGGGACTGTGTCCGATCGGGACTGTGTCCGATCGGGTCTGTGTCCGATCGGGACTGTGTCCGATCGGGACTGTGTCCAATCGGGCCTGTGTCCGATAGGGTCCGTGTCCGATCGGGTCTGTGTCCGATCGGGACTGTGTCCGATCGGGAAATTTCGCTGTGTCCGATCGGGAATGTGCGCAATCGGGACGATCCCGAAGCAATGGCCTTCATTAGGGAGATGAAAAAGGTAGGAGCCTGATCAGTCAGCAAGGCTCGAGGAGCTCCATAAATGTAAATGAAATCTTTTACGAATGCTTCAGCGATTGAAAGGGAATCTGCTCTTCTTAAGGGTGAGGCTACTGAGTATTTCGTTAAGAGGTCCTGCATTGTTAATATGTACGAGTAATTATTGCGTGTAGTAGGTAAAGGACCCCCACTATGTCCATAGAAATTTTATCAAATGCTGCTCCCGGAGTGTCGGTTATTAACATGGGTTGCCTCGTCTTGACTCTAGTTAGTTTCTTAATTTGACAGTCTCTACAATTTTGAATATAATTTTGAATATTTTGTTTCATTGTTGGCCAATAATAATTTTGACGGATTCTATTATATGTTTTATTTACACCTTTGTGTCCTCATATTTTTGTCGCATGCTTTTCATATATTAAATTTTTTCTCTCATCTAATTGAGGGCAGCGTATTAAAGACTTACAAACTGTTAAAGTTATCGGTTGATCATCTAAAAATCTTTTTAAAGTTTTATATAGAAAATTCCATGGTACCGCATCATAATAATCCGTTTGTGCTAAACTAACAGAAGTTAACCTTAATTCTTGGATTACGTCAGTTAAAGATCGTATACAATTTATAATTCCCTCACGCTCGATTTGCGTGCGTGCATTAGCTTTAATCGGGAGAACTATTAAAACTTTATTGTTTATATTAGTTACACGAGCTCTTTCAAAAGTTAAGTTATTGTATTTAGGAAATTTATTTGCTTTTTGGTAGTCCTTCGCGCCTCTATCAAAAGGGTCTCCATTTAAATCTATAAAAATGATATGATTGTCTTTTTGAGTTAGTAATGAATCACGAGTTTCTTTTATTCTTAAAATTGATTCGTCATCATTAATAAAATTTGATTCTAGACTTGTTGACTGATCTTCGTCGGAATCTGTCTCGTTATCTGAGCTCAGGCAATCAGTAAGAAAGATTTGCGGATAATTATTTACAGTGGACGATAAAGCGGTGTTAGTATGTGTAAAGGGAGTAGGGTTTTGGGTAACGGTTTGATAAGATGATTCGTTGGAACTGTTATCCGAAACATGTAGAGAAGATAGTATAGTGTTAGGTGGGTTTCTTGATAAGGCATCAGCTACGGTGTTAGTTTTACCCGTTTTGTAATTGATTTCAAAATCATACTCTGATAGTTTTAACCTCCATTTCCAAAGACGGGAGCTCGGATCCTTAATAGAATGCAGCCAGACCAGAGGTTTGTGATCTGTTAGAATGGTGAAATGCCGCCCGTATAGGTAGTGCCTAAAGTATGTTATACAGTAAATGATAGCAAGGCACTCCTTCTCAATGGTTGAATAATTCCTTTCGGCGTTGTTTAATATTCTGGAAGTATAGGATATTGGAAGATCTTTCCCGAGAGATCCTTGGCTTAACACACCACCAATAGCGTATCCACAAGCATCTGTTGTTAGAATGAAAGATTCATTAAAATTGAGATATTGAAGGATAGGTTCCTTACAAAGTTCGTCCCTTAATACATTAAATGCCTTTTCCTGTAAAGAAGTCCATATAAAAAGTGTGTCTTTTTTTAACAAGTCAGTCAGGTTTTGCTATCTTTGAAAAGTTTTTAATAAATCTGCGATAATAACCAGTTAAACCTAAAAACTGTTTAATATTTTTCTGATTCCTAGGTATGGGAAAATTTTTTACCGCGATTATTTTATCCGGGTCTGGTTTAACGCCCTCTGAACTAATCACATGACCCAAGTATATCACGTCATGTCTTAAAAATTGACATTTCTCAGGTTGAAGTTGTAGATTAGCTTCTCTTAATCTGTGCATTAGTTTTTCTATTTTTATTTTATGTTCCTCCAATGATCGCGCAT
This sequence comes from Camponotus pennsylvanicus, assembly GCA_023638675.1. Lineage (NCBI taxonomy): Eukaryota > Metazoa > Arthropoda > Insecta > Hymenoptera > Formicidae > Camponotus > Camponotus pennsylvanicus. Next base: position 20,600 of record JALHBL010000892.1, on the reverse strand, counting down.
ATACTACTATATCATCTAGATATACAAATAGCTCATTTCCTTGCAGGCCTGTTAATACGTCATCCATAAGCCTCTGGAACGTGGCTGGTGCATTTTTTAAGCCAAACGGCATTCTTTGATATTCATAGTGCCCGTAGGGTGTGGAAAAAGCAGTTTTTGCCATATCGTTTGGACTCATAGGAATTTGATGAAAGCCCTGTGCCAAATCAAAAATAGAAAAGTACTTTGCGCTTCCTAACTGATCAAGAATCTCAATGATATTAGGCAGAGGATATGCATCCCCAATTGTTTTTTCATTTAATTTCCTGAAATCGATTACCATTCTCCACCTTTTCTCTCCTTCTACAGTCGATTTTTTTGGAACAATCCAAAGAGGTGCATTGTATGGAGATACAGAGGGTTTGATAATATTATTTTCTAGTAATTTATTTACTTGTTTATTGATTTCTTCTCTATGGATTGGTGGATATCGGTACTGTTTAACGTGAATAGGAATATCGTCGGTGGTTGGAATAGAATGGCTAGTGGCATTGGAAGATTTTAACTTGTCTCCCTGTAAAAAGAAACAGTCTTCATTCTTTTTCAATATAGCTTTTACATGTTTATTTTCTCCTTCGTTTAAATGGCTTAAATTGATTGAATTCTTTAATATGGTATAGCGATCTTTAGTTTTTAAAGATGGATTCTCGATATTCAATTCCTCGGAACAATAAAGAGTCATGGAATTAGTAAGGTCAGTAGGACTAGTAGTCTTGGTGAGGTTACAAGAATCAATAGAAAAATCAGTGGAATCAGCGAAATCAGTGGAATCAGTGGAATTAATAGAATCGACGGGGTCGATTAAATTAGTAGAATAGTAATCAATGAGGTGCATGGGCTTTAATATCATTTTGTAATCACTCTCAGTGACATTATATATTTTTAAATGCCCTTTACCCTGTGAATTAGCAACAAGTGCTTCGCCAAAGTATACTCCTTTAACGGGTTCGTAATATGGTATGTACCCTTCTTGTTTTTCTGGATTAGTAATATTGAATGCAGTTGTTAGCACCGTTCGAGCTGGTAATTTTATTTCCCTTCTATCGTAAAATGGAATTACCATTTTTCCCACGGTTAACTGTCTTTTATCATAATCTAGAATAGCACGATTATCTTCTAAAAATTCGGAGCCCAGAATTCCATCACTGGGAATAGGTACATCATCTTGTACGACGTGAAATTTTGTTATCTTACCTACTATTGTAAAGACTACAGATCCTAATGTTCTAATCGAGACCTTAGAAATACCTCTAAGAATTAATACATCTTTTACGTCTATAAGTACATTATTTAAATTTTCTAACTTAATTATATTTATAACGGAACCGGAATCTATCATGAAATTACAGTATCCCTTTAAATCTTTACACGATAATATAATCTTTGGCAACCGAGCGGGTTCTCTTAAATTTACTACCACTACTGTTGCATCGGGAACGAAGTTAGTAACCTGATTTTTAATGGAAGAATTGTTCAGCCATTGATTATTATTGATTCCGCTTCGATCGGGTGCGCTGTAACTTGTGCCGTATCCCGGGCCGCGCTCGCTACCGGGCGGCTTTCTGAGTTTTCCGCGTTCTGTAAAGAGTTTCGATATGCTAACTTTTTACAATTCGAAATGCTGTATCCCGGATTTTTACAGTAGCGACATACGTCTGGAGAATTTGGTCCTGGTTGACCGGGAATTAAAGGTTTTATCCATGGTCGTGGAGCTAAATTAGAATTCTTTAAAATTGATTTCGGTGGTTCAGGATCAGGGGATTTTGTAGTTTGTATATCAGAACGTAATAATTAATTTGATTTTTGGGAGTTCTGACGTTCGCGTAATTTTTCTGCTTCTAAGCTTTTTGAGATCTTTACGGACCATTCAATAGCTTCGTCTAAACTATGTATTTGCCGGTGCTCAAGACGAGTTATTATATCGGATGGTAAACCATTAATAAAAGCTTCTAGGACTTCTTCGTCTATTTCTGCCATAAGAGCACGGCTTGTTCCTTTACCCTGTCGTCTGCTTCCGTCTATTATAGCGAATTTCAAATCTTTTATTCTTCCTGCGTACTTTAAAATTGTTTCATTGGACGCTTTATAAGCATTAGCAAGTTCGCCTCGATATTGTGCAATAGATTTGTTTGGTGCAAAGATAGCTTTTAATTTATCCAATAAATCAACTACGCGAGTATACATATTTCCTTCGGCAGCTTGGTAAGCATCGCCTTCTAGCTTATTAACAATAAGTTGAACTAACTGAGGTTCCTGTACAGAGGATAATAAATCGCGAGCGCGTTCACAAGAACGGGCGAATTGAAATACCGAAATTTTATATCCATCAAAATTCGGAATGTTAGCGACAATCTTTCAGTTTTAAGGTTGGCATTTGTATTGACACTTCGTTTTGAAGCGGCGCATCCTGATATTCTTCATACGCGGATGCAGCCCGAGAAGTTTCGTTTATGCGCTGTTCCAACGTATTAATTTGTTCCGGTAATTTTCGTAGTTGTAAAAGTTCGGTTTGTATTTGAGAAAGCATTTGCATTAAAGAATTTGCATCGATAGCTTCGTTAGCGCGCCTTTCCATTACTTCGCGTTCATGTAATAAAGATTGATGTTGCGCACGCAATTGTTTTTCGCGGTCGTCAAGCTGCTTTTGTCTAATTACTAACTCAGCATCTGCTGATGTTTGAGAACGAGTTGAGAGTGGCATTTTGTTTTAAAATTTTAATAAAAGTCATTCACAAAATTGCAAATAGAAAGTAAAAATGTAAATTACAAATAAAACAGGACCGTAATAATACACAACAAAAAAATTTAACCAAACAAAATTCACCAAAGATAATTGCGAATTATGTTTTACCAAAGAAATACAAATTCCAGACAGAGTATATAAAACACAAGTATAAATACACCATATAATTTCACCATCAAGTAGAATAATTTGACAATAGATCAACAGCAATCATCCCACCGCTGCCACCAAAATTTGTTACGTCCCGGTTACAAAATAATAGAAAACTACAATACCAAGATGGATAACTTAATTATTTTATTCTAATGCCTCCCGTATTTTTCAGTCACCCTGCATTCACCGGGTTTACTGGGGATGAGGGAGATTATGATCTATTATCAAATTTAAAATTATATTTCAAATGAGGATAAACAGAATAAAAAAGATAAAATAAAATAATATAGTATAACTAAATGATTAAATTAAATAAGAAAACGCAATTGATCGTAAAGTAATGCCGAAAGAATGAATAAAATTAAAATAATCAATATTAATATAAATATTATTAACTCAATCATTTCATTTATTAATAAACGATAATAAACAATTAATGATAATGAACTCAAATAATAGGATAATTAATAATTATAAATCGAAATAATAATTATAAATTATAGTAATAATTATGAATCGTACAATATAATTATATCAAGTAAAGTAATAATGACAAAATTATGTTAAATAATCCAATGGAAATTAAATTAATGACATTAATTTTAATAATTGTATGATAGAAAAAGGATTAAAATAGTTTTGACTCACCTAGTTTTTGATTATCCCTTACTTACTAGGAGAATAATTGATTTTTTTCCTTCCTTCTAGATATGTCAGAAATATCGCTCGAAATTCAGAGATCCCGCAGTGTGAATTTTCCAATGGATAATGGATTTCAAAATTCGGCGGTAAAGAGTGGTTCTCAGTAAAATCTCTCGTAGAACTTTCCAATTAACTATACCTTTATATTGTATAGAATAAAAGTGTATAAGTAGTTACAATCAAGTCAGTGAATAATGCAGTGAACAATCGGCGAAAATCAGAGTACGTGTTGACTGTAAGCCGGAGAAAAAACTTCTGGTCCTCCGTGACAATGCCGGTAGACGCTGGTCCTCCTTAGTACAATTTGGTGAAGGATTAGATAAGGCAAATTTCGTCATCTTCTTTGTCCGTTGGAATATCGATCGGCCAGAGCTTGGTATGCGGATGTTATGTTTAGCTGATTAGCGAGAGCAAGTCGCCGTGTGAAATGAACGAATCCTCTTAATAATTTTACAATTCTATTACAGGCTTAATTCCTTTTTCCAAATTCGGCTATGTACACCTTTGAATGTTGCTCTTATTACCTAATTTCGATATTACTTAAGTGGAATATTTAATTAACCGAAAATTTACAAATGATGTCATAACGAGGGAATAACGACGGTCGTTATCTATAATTATGATTTACATTCCATAGTAGATAAAAGCGCTCAAACCTTAAAGGCGTTTCAATACCGCTCCCTTGTACAATGCATTATTCGTTGATGAACTTATAATTCTTTTTATATGAGTATACTTATAAAATTAACACTATAACTCTATATAATAAATTTCGTTAAAGTAATAATTTAAAATAATTAATTAAAATATAATTAAAATTAATTAAAATATAACTAAAGATAATTGTAATTATGATGCTAACGCTAACAAAAGATGATATTTCCTTCAATCTTGCTCTTTTGTAATTAGATGGAATTGCACAAATTTTAATAAGGTAAAGAAGGAATCCACTTATATGGTAAAAGAAGAAAATTATTGGTGGGGACGTCACAATCGATAATTTTAGTTACGCTTAGATGAGGGTGCTATCCCGTCGGAGTTCGGTCGTCGTTTTAGGATCCCCTTAACGCTGTTACGCGTATTAAATAAAGCGAGAGGCCAGAGGTAACGAGAACGAGAAGCATTGCCTCGTCACCGAATGTGGAAAGTGAGAAGGAGACAGAAAACGATATCTCTGTCCTCTAACAATACCTCTGTCTACTATCCGAAGCACAGATTAATAGACAGATCGCCAATGACCCGGATAAAGACTGGACCGCTATTTCTGTGCCACAGACTTTGCCCCTTACCGACACACTTTGCCCCTGGTTCGAGTCCGTGCTAAACTTTGTTGACTTTACCAAAAGACTTTGCCCCTGGTGCGAGTCCAGGCTAAATTCCTTTGATTTTACCAACAGACTTTGCCCCTGGTGCGAATCCAGGCTAATCGATTATGAGACGAATGAAAGCCATGAGAGGAGAGATTTGGCCCCCGCTCGCACCCACTCACCAGAGATGGACAAAAAATTGTTAAAAAAATTAATATTACTTGATTGCTCAAATAATTAGTAATCAATTTTTTATCAATCTTCTGAGGAAACGAAACAATTTACAATTTTATGATATGACATTATTACTATTTTTATATGCACATCTGTCGAATATTTTGTGATTTTCTTCAGACATTGTCGTAATCTATTTTAATCCAAGAAAAACGCTTGCAACAATCGAAAATAAACTGCCTATCGTGAACGGAAAATATCGAGAAAGCACGCAATTTCCGCGAATTTCGTGATTTTTTTAAAAAATCTACAATTTCGACAAAATTATAGATTATTCAGATTACTGCACAAGTATATAATTCCCAATAATAATTTTCAGTAACTACGATAAAAAATTGTTTATTGAAAACTGTAAGCAAAAGTGCAATGGAAAAAAGTATGTGAGAAAATAAGCGAAAAAATAAACAAATTGGCAATAGAAAATTAATAATTTTCAAACAAAATTCTTGAAATTATCGAGGATTACAAATTATAAAGTAAAAATTAAATAATACATTTTCAAACTTTGCTCGCGGAAAAGATCTTTGAAACGGGAAAAGATAAGATCTTTAAAGAAGCAAAAGCGTCGGAAGAATTAAAGCGCCGCGTTTCAACAGATTTACGCAAAATGAAATCGACACGCAATTGTTTTGCCTTATCGCGGCGAGCTCACAAGCTTCTGGCGTTCTTGAGTGATCACATATATATATATATATATATATATATATATATATATATATTTTACGATTTCTTTCGGAATCGTTTGTGACTTGCCGCTTGCCGAGTCCATAAAAGCGCGAAAGGTGACACCTCATTCTTGCCGCCGCACGGGTCCACGAGACGCTCATCGTTGGCGAGACAAAGTCAGAGCGATGGATTGTTAGTCTTTGTCAGACTAACTCATCTGTGTTTCATCTTGAGAACGTAGTTAGTAGTTACTGCATTGGCCACTACTACGGTATGGCGCTGAAATCAGTGAGAAATGCCGGTCCAGTCTTTATCCAGGTCATTGGCGATCTGTCTATTAATCTGTGTCCGAAGCTAGCCGAGGCTCCGGCTCTCACGGTACGCAGTTTACGCCTGCGCGCGTCATCCCCTCCACTACGGTTGCTCCTTGCTCGCGTGGGCATTCTGGCATCACTGGATGGTGCAATTTTAGTTGCTGATATTATTAATAATGTTTCCTGGAGACTGTGGTCTTCTGAGATGAGAAACTGATGAAAGACAAGCAGGTAAAAATCTTTTTAATGATGAGCAATTTATGTTTTTTGTTTTCAATATACTTTGTTACACTTTCTTATTTAAGATTATTTAAGATTGTTATATCTGTTATCAGGTGTACAGGGATGTATCTAATATAACACAACAATTTAGAAACAGTAAAACGTCATTTCAAATGGGAGTAACTGGATTATATTATTGAAGCACCTGGTACATTGATTGTTATATTTATGGACTCTCTCCGACGAAACGTATTTTGCGTATTTAATCAAATATTCCAGATAGCCAAATCTGTTAGAACAGATTTTCGTTAAATACCTATTACAATTTTTAAAGGCAGAAAGATTACAGTGTATGTATAAAGGAACTGATATATTCGATCATGTTGCCAACATATCAGCAGAAATACAACAAAATTTGTTCATAACTGGACAAAAGGTTGTCAACAGAAACCGAGCAGAACTTGTTGATATGAACTGACGGCAGATTGATGGCAGAAATTGAACAGGATCTATGCAGCGCAATTTGACAACAGATTGTTGGCAGAAACCAAGCAGGATCTGCGCAACGAAATTTGATGTCAAATTGTCGGCAGAAATCTGTGCATCGAGTAAAGTCTGCAGATATAACTGACGGCAGATTGATGGCAGAAATCTGTGCGGCGCAATTTGATAGCAAATTGATAACAAAAATCGAGCAGGATCTGCGCACACAATCTCTGATAGCAGATTGACGGCAGAAACGGAACAGAGTTTGCATTTTGTATAATTCGTTCCTTCGCATACCGCTATGTAATCTATACTTTCTCATAATCTAATTTCTGTCAGAAATATATACATATAAAATCGCAATTATTAATAAAAGATAAAAAATATAGTAATTATGATTTTAATTTCTATTACCTTATTTTTGACATCTGATACAAGCAGATGAGATTCAGAATATTAAACTGATTGGAATCAATATGATAAATGAGAAATTATTCATGTACTGCCTATTTAAGGGATAAAGCAAGAATTTGATTGTTAAGGTTTCGAGCACCACTTTCTCGAAATTTCTCGCGTGATAGACACGTGGCTCTCGGAGAGCCTGTGCGACAAGGAAAAGGATATGTTTGCTTTTATATCGAGAACTTCCTCGCACAATGCGGAATGCGATCATTATTGGTTCGCGACCTCGCGTGATATTTCGCGGGCCAATTAGCAATCGACGAGTCGATCTCACGTAGCAAGCACGACCGGCCGGCTCTTCTGGACTCGGCAGTCAGCTGTGAGCCATAAGCGGTTACATTTATCGAGCAAGATCGTTCGCTACCTAGCTCGCCATCGTTGTTTCGAGGTATTATTTAACGAGCGAGAGTTTGTAAAACGCAGAGATACAAAAGAAAATACATCGCGGTTCTTGAAAACGAAAACCGGAGTAACATTCATTTCTCCTTTACCCGCGGCGGAGAGCGGAGCAAATGCGACGCGTTGCCTTTCGAAGACCGAAGTTAGTTAACGAATTTGATTGATCGTGTGATCGGCATTACTAAAAACATTGATTCTAAATAAATTACATCTCAAGTTTTACAAGTTACATTTACTTTTATCTTATATCTTTTACTTTATTACTAATTTAATTAAATTGAATTAGTCTTTCGTTATATGAGATATAACTACGATATAATATATAATAAAATATTTTTCCCTCAAGTACTTTTTGAGTTAGAAGGCTTGAAATCATTTCTTAATTTTACATAAACCGTAAAATATCTTGTAAAATATTCATTTTTCGATTATCTTACTTTAATACTTTTATGTACAAAATAATGAGAGAAATCAATTGGTGTAAAGAAAAAACATAGTTGTTTTTAAAAAAAATGTAATTAATTGTAAATTACATATTTTTTCTTAAAAACAACTGTGTGTTTTCTTTACACCAATTGATTCCATTCATTATTTTGTACATAAAAGTATTAAGGTAAGATAATCAAAAAATGAATATTTTAATAGATATTTTACGGTTTATGTAAAATTAAGAAATTATTTCAAGCCTTATAACTCAAAAAGTACTTAATGAAAAAATGTTTAATTATAGTGTTTTAGAAAGCCCTCGAGATGAGCTACAAGAATATGCAATAAAAAGTAGGGGATTCTATTTAAGAAATTGACGGTGACCTTCACGTGACCGTCAAATGATTCTTCAAGGTCAAGTCATTGCCACCATTTGATGGCCCCCTTCGAGTCATAAAATTTTTGTTTGAAACATTTTTTTATTTAACGCACCGTTTCGGAGATATTTGAGCGTATTATTTAAAATGGGACACCCTGTATGTCATATTAGAAGAAAATTGTAATTAACTTGTCGATAATAATCTTATTTAACATCTATAATAATCAATTTTGTTGCATTTATATAACATTAATAAAAGTAAACGCAAATCTTGTTCAGTTTCTGCTGTCAATTTGCTATCAATTTTCAGGTTGTATGCGCAGATTCTGCTCGGTTTCTGCTGACAATCTGACATCATATTGCATCGCGCAGATCCTGCTCGATTTCTGCCGACAGTTTGTTGACAGGTTATGTTTTACAGACTCTGTCGCCAAAACAAAAGCTTAATGCGGACACAGATGGCTACGGTTCTGGTGTGGGATTCTGATCGAATTTGCTGCCAATCTGCTGCCAACATTTTGCTAACATTTTGTTTACTGGGATATTTTCAAGTGAAAAGTATTCAAATTATCGTATCACGTTATTATAGCAAGGAAATATAGCATGACAATATTAAGTTTTTTAATTATTTTTCCACTATCGATTTATCTATTCAGATATCTTTAAGACATCTAGAAGATATTTTCCAAGACATCTAAAAGATATCTTTAAAACTTCTTTTTTTATGTCTAAAAGATTACTTTAAGACTTCTTTTAAATTGCTGCAAGATGTCTTTAAGACATCTTGAGATATTTGAAAGATATCTGAAACTGTTGCATAAGACATCTTTTAGATCTCTAAAAGATATCTTTTCGTAAAAAATGCGAGACATCTTAAGATATAACAAGAAATCTTTTAGAAATCTAAAAGATATCTTTTTGTCTATCTGGGACACTTTATGTAAAATCCTTTTCAATGCCGAGAAAAGCAAGAAATAAATAAATCTATCTATCTATCTATTACACGGATATGAATTATACAACAATAAAGTTGATTATCGAAATACTTCCAGCTGATGCCGTTTCGATTAAAATTGTAAAACAATTTTGACTGTAATCTGCTTGAAGAAAATTTGAGTATAATTAAAAACAATTACTTGTATTATTTCGGCGAAAACAATTAGAAAAATTTGAAATATCTTTACACGATTCTCTTCGTATATTTTTGGTAGTACGGAAAAATATGCGCAGCTTCACCTTCTTTTGAAGGTAAAGAATAAGATGGTCGGTAATATTAATGAAAAATAATAATTTACAAAATTTAACACGAAAAATACTTTTAGCAATTTTACATGAAATTATAATTATATTTAAACAGTGTGGCGTGATTATTTAATTTATTTTTTTGGTTAATATCGAGTAGAATATATATAAAATTGTAAGGTTTTATAAAATTGAATATAAATTAACGACGTATCGTAAATAAATTAAATTGCCTTTCGTAATGTAAAATAGAAACAAAAAAATAAAATTATTTATTAAATTAACTTTATTTTATAAAAATATTGCAGGTTTCGTGTTAAGAAAAAATGAAAAAAGAAACTACCACAGGCCGGGATCGAACCTGTGACCAGCAGCGTAGTAGTCTCGGCTTTAGCGTCCGAGCTACGCCGCTTACTCGATGATCGGTCTAAATTCACCGGTATACAAGATACAGCATATTTTTAAGTTGGTCTTTTTCAAGAACGGCTGAGCGTTGCGTCCTCTCACTTTCCTCAAATACTTCTTTAGTCGAGTACCATACACAGTTAAAATTTTTTTCAAATCGGTGTTCCGAAGGTCACGCCCTCCCCTTGTGAATACTTTGTTACTCATTGTTATAAATTCAACAAATAATTTATTATATGTAATCATAATGTTTATAATAGTTATTATTATATTATATATATTATGTATAACAAACAAACATATACTTCTATATATTAATTTATATATATGTATATATATATATAAATTAATATATATACAGGGTGTCCCATTTTAATCGATCACCCCGAATAACTTTTTTAATTTTGATTGTAGAAAAAAACGTTTCAGACAAAAGTTATATGGTTACAAGGGGGACATGAGACGGTGCCATTAGTTTGACCTTGAAGAGTCAGCTGAACGTCACGTGAAGGTCACCTCCAACTTTTTAAATGGGACACTCTATATGCTTTTGCATGTTCTTGTAGCTCATCTCGAGAGCTTTCCAAAACACTATAATTAAGTTAGTTTTCATTAAGTACTTTCCGAGTTATGAGGCTTGAAATCATTTCTTAATTTTACATAAACCGTAAAATATCTTGTAAAATATTAATTTTTCGATTATCTTACTTAATACTTTTACGTACAAAATAATGAGAGGAATCAATTGGTGTAAAGAAAACATATAGTTGTTTCGAAGAAAAAATATGTAATTTGCAATTAACAATTACATTTTTTTTCGAAACAGTTATGTGTTTTCTTTAGACCAATTGATTCCTCTCATTATTTTGTACATAAAAGTATTAAGGTAAAATAATCAAAAAATGAATATTTTACTAGATGTTTTATAGTTTATGTGAAATTAAGAAATTATTTCAAGCCTCATAACTCGAAAAGTACTCAATAAAGAAATATTTTATTATAGTGTTTTGGAAAGCTCTCGAGATGAGCTACAAAAATATGAAATAAAAAGTTTGGGTTTCCATTTACAGAAGGTGACCTTTACGTGACCTTGACAACACTCTTCAAGGTCATACTGATATCGCCATGTAATGCGTTACTTACAACTTTTGTCTGAAATATTTTTGTCTGCCGCGCTCAGTTTTTGAGATATTGGGCTGATACGGGTGGACTGCGACACCCTGTATATACAGGGTGTCCGATTCATGAGTGACCAAACGAAAAGTAGTGGTAGATTGGATCAAATTGAGAAGAAAAGTTCTCTACTATTTTGCAAAATTCGTAATAATTATTAAGAAATAAGCAAAAATGTTTCGGCGCATGAAAAGCGGTAGATCGCTTGAAGTGTCCGATTAATGAGTAGTAGGTATACAGGGCCGGTTCTAACGCAGGTCCTCTCAGGGGGGGTGAGGCGCGAGGGGATCTCAGCGGCGCGGGGGAATGACGTCACGCGGGACGGAGGGGATTTCGTAGGCGCGGGGGCTGCAGGGCGGGGCGCGGGACGCTTGGGGACGTGCTTTTTTTTATGACAAGTATAAACAATCATAAACCGATGTCCGGTTGATAAATAGCGGTATTTGAAGAGGATTGGGTCTTCGGGCCGAGACTAACGTGTCGGGACATGTTTTTCGCAAACAAAATGACTCTCGCGGTACCCTCCCCCTCTCCCCACAATATAAGTAATTCTAGATTTTTTTTTTTTTCGAATTAAACAATATAAGCGGTATTCCTTTGAAGAGGATTGGGTCTTAAGGCTGACTAACGCGTCGGGACATGTTTTCGCAAACAAAATAGTTTTGTGCTGTTGCGATACACCCCCTCTCCCACAATATAAGTAATTCTAGATTTTTTTTCAAATTAAACAATATAAGCGGTATTCCTTTGAAGAGGATTGGGTGGATGGAAATGCGTGCGAAGAAATTACATCATGATTTAGACTTAAAACTTTATTTATGTTTTATGTATATATATATATTTTTTTTTCTTACGTACTATGAACTAAAAACTAAAGCTGCCAGCTCACAATCGACGAGCTGATGCTTGTTGAAAGCGTCACTCGCGCGTATTATATTAGATATTTCTTTTGGATTTATTACAGTAGACGCGATATTGGAGAATTGCGTAAACTTGACATCAACTGTTTCGATAATTTTACCCAATCGATCAAAAGTTACATCTATGCATTGATCGAGATCGAACATACGATGTAATGTCGATTCGACCATCATCAAGCATACGTTTGAAGATTCGAGACTTATGAGTTTGACGTCGTTAATCGTACGAACTCTCACTGTTAGCGGTCCAACGCTTATGAAATTGTAGTCATCTTTAGAGTTGTTCCAAAGTAATTTTTGAATATTGCGACGTTGCTCGTAGAGTCCCTTCCACGTTTCGAGAGATAATATCAGTTCCTTTCCTCGATGATCTCCTATGGCAATCTCCACGTAACTCGGTGGACCCACGTTGATACCAATTTCGAGGAATTTGAATTCCGTAGCTGTCAATGCGTATCGTCTACCTAGTATACGAACCGCACGACGCTCCAACGAAATGCTACAGAAAAATTAAAATTAAAATAATAGTAATAATACAATTTGTAAAAAAAATATATATATAAAATAGAAAAAAGTTAAATGAAACTTACTCGTCACATTTGTTCTCAAACGATGGAGTTTTATCACGACTCGGTACGTAATTATTCACACGTCTTCCGCTGCCGCTGTTTCCGTTTCTTTCGACGTAATACATTTCTCTGGGAGTTATGAAAAGTGAACCACGAGAGCGGTGTTAACGCGACACTGATCGTATAAGAAATAACCGAGTATACATGACGCTCATCTTCCAAAAGTATAATGTGGTGGGAGGATCAATGCTTTGAATTTTAGGAGAAGGGGGGATAACGCTCAAACAAAAAATTCTTAGAAACGCATGGAGGAAGGTCTAGGAAGGGGAAATAAGAGATGAAACATATTAATGTTTACATATTTTATTTTCTTGCAATTCTTTCTGGCGTTGCGACCACCAGTTAAATATTTTGAATACATTTTGTAATGCGCAATTCTTAACATGTTTTCCACATCGCATACTATTGGTAATATCTAATTTATTTAGAGAATCAATATCTTCATAGTCTGCATCCAAGGTTTCAATAATATAGCCGTTTCCTGCATCGTCTAGTATATCGGTCAGCCATTTTCGCTTTTCAAGTCCTTTAACGTACACGACAGACGATTCTTCTTCTTCGTGTATCGTACCAACGACAGCTGTTGTAATTACACGCTGAGCCAAGCCATATGGAACGTTTCCGTCTTCCCATTGTAATCCATGATGATTTCTAATCACCCATGAGACTTGACATCGCTCAGATTTTGTAAGCACGCTCCACGGTACGGGACTTGCGAAAAAGTAATGCGAGAGAACATATCCCTTTCTCAGAACCGCAGCTTCCTTCACGACAAAATTTCTCCCGACAATAAATCCTTGCAGATCCACAAACGTTGGTACGGACATGACGAGATCTCTCTCTCTCTCTCTCTCTCTCTCTCTCTCTCTCTCTCTCTCTCTCTCTCTCTCTCTCTCTCTCTCCCCCCCCCCCCGATGCATCAGTCGAGAGGAATGGGAAACTCTAAAATCATCTCGCAGCACTTTGATTTATATCCTGCTTCTCCTCCCCTCTCTCTCTTGTGTCGATGTTATCGCTTAGGTGATTTTGCGTACAACGTTGGTCAACGGATTGTACTGGATCACACGATCGTGTATGATGAGACAGTACGCAGTGGTATTCGCCGGCACGTTCTCCTTACATTCGAATTCCAATCTTACATCCACGGTTGCGCTCTTGACCGATTCGTTTTGTCGAGAACAATCGATAATCACGAACGGACCCTGACGTTGAAACTGTAAGACGGAGAGACTCGGCTCGAGATACTCGTATCCGTAATAGTTCTTGCAGAAGCGCGCGTACGTATCGTACAGAATGGCACATCTGCCTTTTTCGAAATCCAGATTCATATCGTCGTACGGATAACATTCCGAATTCAGATAGAGTTTCACGTTGATTAATTGGCAGTTGTCAAATTGAGTCGCATTCTTAGACAAGGCATTCTTCCGATCTGTTTGCAGAGCGAAGATAACGTATCGTGGTTTCTCCAGTTGAGTCGCGGTCTTAATGGCCCACGAATGCTTGGTTGTAAGCTGCAATAGCGGATACTCGTATAGATCCCACGAGCGAAAACCCATGCTGAGATATCGTCCGCTTTCCAGAGCACGCAGCATCGACAGTTTTTCGATCTCGCCCAACAGCACGTGAGGCATTCGCCATTGTATCTTGAATATGCTCATCACAGGCTCCAGCGTTGAAGTATTTCCAAACAGACAATTATTATCGTTGCGCGATCGTATTAAGATCAATTCGTGACGAGCGTTAATCACCACTCGTTTATAATCTTCGCAAAATCCCAATAACATGTGGAGCGGTACGCAAAAATTGAAATGTCCATTCGTATAGGTCGACGGATCCCAGCCGGCGTTTTTCATAATCACGTTTCTATCGGATGATACCGTTACATAGTTTTTGAGCGTAGTAGTCATTCCTACGTTTCTATTGCGATCAATCTCGACGCCATCGAGTTCGTATCGAATCTCATCGAACATGAATGCGACGCAATTATTTCCCATTATCACATCACTTTCTCCTTCAACTGTTGCTTTGTTTTTCGTTAGTTGTCCCTCGATGTATAGGAAACTCTCGTACGGCAGCGTATACAGATCCTGTTGTTGTATGGGTATTCTTATCTCATCACTGTGTCCGAACGTTGTATTGGCGAACGGGTTGTACGTGTAAGTCTCGATCTTGACGATACGATTGTCAAAGATCGGTTCATCACCAATGTTGAGAATGTCAGTCATCGTTCAGCTGTTTCGCACCGCAAATCCCAAAGATTGTAAAAACGCAACGTTCGATGCGCTGAGTTTCTTTTTCTTGGATGATTTGATATTAGCGAACGTCGACGTTGTTGTTGTTGTTGTCGGTGGTGTTGCTGGTCTCGTAAAGATTGCGTTATCTCTCACGTCTTTCGATCCGTTCAATACGAGCATCTCATACGTCGCATA
This sequence comes from Camponotus pennsylvanicus, assembly GCA_023638675.1. NCBI lineage: Eukaryota > Metazoa > Arthropoda > Insecta > Hymenoptera > Formicidae > Camponotus > Camponotus pennsylvanicus. Next base: position 5,270 of record JALHBL010000892.1, on the reverse strand, counting down.
CGTACGTGCAATCTTACGGTGATCTCTTCTCCTCGAAAATCGAGCAATCGTCCGTTCTGGTCGACAACGCGTAACGTTAAATCCGTAATGCTCCGCGCGATGATCGGCAGGTAAATGATCTGTGCAGGCGTTTCCGATATCTTATATCCCGGTGGTACCCTCGGTGAAAATTCATGTATCGTATGAACGAGTATGCCGTTGTTGTACGCACCCGCGGTCACGTTACACTCTATACGGATAATATTCACGTTGAGAATGTTAATCGGCATGTTTGATTCGTACCATTTTCGCGGCTCGAGAATACGATTCGAAAATCCTAGCAGCGATCCAATGTTGTCGGGTTTGGTAAAGTTTATTCTGTAGGCACATTTGATCTCGCTCCTCATTGTATTGTAATTAGCGCGGAGCACTATCGGATATTCATCATCTTCATAGTCACCGCCGTCAATGTGTTTCTTATCGCGATGTTTCCGTGAAATTGCTTGTTTCAAAAATTCATGTATATTTTGCAACTCATACGATCCCTCGGGAATCGTAATTTCCTCGTCGTCTTTGCCAAAGTAAAATTTATTATTCGAGGAATTCACATTCGGTATCGTGTGATAAGTCTCAAAATCCGTTAGACCGAGCTCGTATTCGCCATCGCTCAAATCTACGGTGGGAAAGAAGTTTGCCGTGAGAACGCTACTCTTCCCAGTCAATGTGAACGTCATAGACATGTCGACGAAACTGTTTAACGAATACTGAGTTAAATAGCGCAATATCTGTCTTTAAATTCACATGCATCGACCGTTCGAAGAAACTGCAAGCACAATTGTCCGCAGATGCTCTGATCGTAAGTTTGAACAGATGTGTAATTGTACTGTATCTTCGTTACGTTTCGTCCGAGATATCGCACCAATTCATTCGGCGGTCGAAGATTGCCGAAACTGTCGAAATATATAGCGCGATTCCCCCTCTTTGCATACGCTACCCAATGAGTACCTGGTCCTTCGACGCTATCCAAATTTACAATGCCGCTCTCGTTTTGATATATACCACCGATCGGTAACGAGTTGCGCATAAAAACACCTCTAAAATATGGAATGCGCATACGTTTTGCTAGTTGCAGCAATTGTACGTTGGTAGTTGTGCCCTGCGGCATTTTTAGCGTCTCTTTGACGTTTTTTTTTTTTCTCGTTGAGGCTCCTCGTCCGTATTTGTAAGGAGCGAGATATAATCCGTGACCTTCCATAGCGCGATTGTGACGTAGCATCTCTTGCAACTGACGTTGCGCGGCTTTTCCGTCGTTCACCGCCTTCGCTACACCAGCCGCTCCACCGATCAGGGATCCGAGCGCACCCAACATTGGTAGAATCGGCAATACACCGCCGCATTTCGCTACCGGAAGTATCCGTTTCTTCGCCGTTTTTTTCTTCGTCTTCGTCTTCAGACCCATACCGAGCTTCGTCTTGGCTTTCATCGCTGTCCAGACAGCTGTGGCGGCGGCTCTCTCACCGAGAGTCGAATCTCTCGCAACGATGCGATTCCGCGCTTTCTCGGCGAGTATCTTATCCGCCGCGTGTCTCTCGGTGAGATCGTTGCTCCGAGAGTATGCAATATCGTGTTCGCGACACGCCGCGTCCAATGGATTTATACCTCGATCGCCTCTGACTAATCGCTTCTCCAACCGTGTGCCTGGCCCGCAAAACTGATAGCCGGGAATATGGAATTCGATCGGAAGTGCGTTTATCGCGTGATTTAATAGGCCTCTACCTATTTTCGTTGACATTCGCTGCAATTCTTTATCAATGGCGCCGGACCGTCGATGTGCGTTTCCTGCCACGGCTGATTGTAGTGTTCGTAACAGCGACGATACGTCTGAACCTCCGGATCCGCCTTTATGTATTCCGGAAGTTTGTCCCACACGTAGTGGACGTGATCACCGCACATTCGCAACAGAACAGCTTTCGGCACAAATTGTAGTTGTTCGACGCTCAAATCGCGAATGTCGGAAGGACTTGATAGCAGAACGAACATTTTTTTCTCTACTGAGCGACTCGTGATTTCGCGCACCTATAAATAGGCAGGCGTTCGATCCAATCGGTAGTGTTGAAAAAATGAGATTCGTGCGACAACCTTTGACGATACGCGTGACGAATTGCGACGACAGATTACGATCAATGGAGGACAACGCGGAGATGCGCAGGCACGGTACGATGCTACCGACTACTATACGCGCGATCGTTTGCGGTCCCTCGAATTGTGGTAAAACCAACGTTCTGATAAGTCTACTGGAAAGCCCGCACGGTGTACGTTTCGAGAACGTGTACGTGTACTCGAAGTCACTGCAACAGCCGAAATATCGATATCTGGAGAATTTGTTGACGCCGATTGACGAAATCGGCTATTTTACGTTCTCCAATAACAGTGACGTCATTCCACCGAGCGAGGCACGTCCAAACTCGATTTTCGTCTTCGATGACGTGGCGTGCGACAAGCAAAATACGATAAGAGAGTACTTCTCAATGGGTCGTCACTCGAACGTCGACTGCTTCTATCTCTGTCAGACGTACGCGAGAATACCAAAACATCTTATACGCGACAACGCGAACCTGCTGATCTTGTTTAAACAGGACGGTACCAACTTGAAACACGTGTACAACGATCACGTGAATACCGACATGTCGTACGGGGATTTCAGTGAATTATGTCGTACTTGTTGGCAACAAAAGTATGGATTTCTAGTGATAGATAAGGACAGCTCATTTACGAACGGGCGATACAGAAAAGGATTTAACGTGTTCGCGATACCGCAAAACGATTAGTCGCTGCCGACACTCTGTCGACATGGCTGAAAGCGATAATATTCGCGAGCGTGAAAAGATTGCGAGGGAGATTGAGAAAACGAGCGAATCAATCCGCAAGAAACATCGCGCTTTGAAGACCGGTAAGATCGACGACGATATCGCGGTCAAGACTCATTTTAGGCCTATTATCGAGCCACTACAAAAAATCGTCGACAACTCTAACTTAATCGCGGTGAAAAACGAGCCGGAGAGTAACGCTGACGCTATAATTAAAACGTTACCCATCAAGCGGTACAAGGAGGAAGAGGAGGAGGAGGAGGAGGAGGAGGATACGACACCGAAAAAGAGACAACGATTGAAGGTGAATCGTTTATCGACATCGCATACATCGGATGAACCGCTGATAACCTCCACACCGTCCGCGACAACGAGAATCGTACAACCCACGATACCCGAATCACTCGCAATCGAAAATGTTTTCGAAACCACGGGCAACCCGCTCGAATCACCATCTGTTCGAAACATGTTACAAACGTTGGAAGGTCAAAAAATGTTACAAGAGCACTTCGGGCCACTGGCACAAAAGTACATGAGCGCTCACCTTAGTGGTGACAGAAAAACCCAGATCGATTACGTGTACGGTATCTATTTCGACAAGAATGAAATGTGGCTCGGTAACAAACGATTCGACATCGGCGCAGATGACTCTATAATCATAGACAAAGTGAGGTACATTGGTACACCTGGATTATACGAGTTGATCTTCAAGAGAATTCCCGATGATGACATATACACTGAGGACGATATGCAAAAATATAAGAGCATATTAATGGCGACGAGTGCGCATAAACGTCAATATGATGCGCAAGGTCAATTAAAGAGCAACAGGGGATAAAAAATAAAAACATAATAATACCACTGTTATCGCTGACGGAGCGAAAAAGAAAAATGCGGTACGGGAGTATCCATGCTCGCGCGATGACGCTAACCGACAATAAGATCGATTACGTGCACTGGGACGATCCCAACGAGCTAGTGGATCGTCTACGATTGCTCGACGCTTCGCGCCGAGCTGGCCACAACGCTCACGACAACGAGATCCTGTCGATTATAGAGGAACTTCGCGAAGTCGGCCTTATTATAAATTAAACGGTGTCTCAACGAAACTGATCAGTCGATCGACATCACTCGCATCGAGAAAAAAATGCCCATCAACAAATTTGGATTATTCGAACAGAGAAATGAAGCAATTAGAACAAGCGATCATTGGGGTAAATCGGTGACAAGTTACTTGCGTGAAAACGCTCTGTGTCGCGTCGCTACGTACTATGACGCGAGGTCGCGCAAGATTCGCCGTGTAGCGCAACCTGAGGCTGATACCGATGCAGTCAACAAACTGTACGTGGAACAATGCGTTAAAACGTTGAAGAATCAGCAGAAAGAATCAGACGAGAAGCTGACTGCGTTCGAGAAGGGACGTGCGAGCTTTGCAGACTGCGATAAACGAGCTTCAGCGTGCGATTAACACTAATTCAGAAACAGCTACGAGCGGCTAAGGAGCGGCTATTGTACAATTATTGAACATCTACAAAGGCTTATCGAACGAAGGGTTATCGAACTACAATGAGTGGCAGTGATCGAAGAAGAAACGGCTGTGAACGAGGCTACGAACAATTCAAGAACAGCTGCGAACGAGGTTATGAACACCTCAGAAACGGCTGTGAACAAGGCTATGAACACGTCAGGAACGGCTACATACGAAGCGGCATACAACTCTGGAACGGCTACGAACGGGTCAGAAACGATTGTCAACGAGGCTGCGAACGGGTCAGAAACGACTGTGAACGAGGCTACGGACTACTTAGAAGCGACTACCAACAGAGTCAATTACGGCAACAAACGGCTGCGAACAGCTATCGAACGGCAACAAACGGGGCAGGAACAGCTAACGAACGGCTATCGAACGGGTCAGAAACGGCTATCGAACGGGGCAGGAACGGCAACTAACGGGGTAGGAACGGTAACGAACGGCTATCGAACGGGTCAGAAACGGCCATCGAACGGCTATCGAACAGTAACGAATGATAAAACGCACGGTGATACTCGGGCACACATCGTTTGATCGACGAATCGAAACAACGATGCATCGGCGATCGGGAATAACCGAGGGAAGCGAAGAAACAACATAGTTTAGAGAAACGGCAGTTGGTAAACGAATTGCACGCGCCGGCGAGAAAAAATTTTCCCCGAAGACACGTCATAGTGCGGGGATACGATGACCTGTGGCAAGCTGACATTGTCGAGATGCGTCCGTACTCTCGTTTCAACAGAGGTTACCACTACATACTCACAGTCATCGATGCTTCGAGAACCGTGGGCCGCACCACTCAAGAGTAAAGGCGGAAGCGAGACAGCTGACGCTATCGCTGAGATAATTCGAAATAGCAAAAGATGTCCGAAAAACTTCATAGTGCGGGGATA
>JALHBL010000891.1:0-84198 GCA_023638675.1 Camponotus pennsylvanicus | reverse complement strand
AGCCATTGATTTCCGTTCGACGGGCGTTCGACAGTCGTTCGATGACCGTTCGTTTCCGTTTGACGGGCGTTCGACAGTCGTTCGATGACCGTTCATTTCCGTTCGACGAGCGTTCGTTTCCGTTCGACGAGCGTTCGTTTCCGTTCGATGGCCGTTCAATTTCCGTTCGACGGGCGTTCGATGACCGTTCGATAGCCGTTCGACAGGCGTTCGATCAGGGTCGATCAGGGTCGACACATTAATATTATATCATGCTAAGTTGCATGGGAACATGCATACTTTTGTCTCACGACGCGTTTTTAGTAAAGCGATAATGATACGTCCCTATTCTAAAGTTTCGTACCGAGATCTCGTTGTCTCCTCACAAAGTTGTAATATGATAATATTAATATTATATACCACGCTGAGTTGCATGGGAACGTGCATCGTTGCCTCGTCATAAGTTCTGAACCGTGTACGAGAAGAGCCGAAAAAAAATAAATAAAAATGGATATGGATCAAACGAACATCTATCCGGATTGGAAGAAAAAATTATTTGACATCCTGTGCATCGTGTTTCTGAAGCTGACCTTCCTGTGGAACGTAAGTATCGTTTTATGATTATTTTATAAAAATTGTGAAAAAAATTGTGTATTTTTAATAATTTTTTGATTTTCTAGTTCCAGGACGAAATGGTGATTCCGGACTTCATAAATATTCAACGCCGTCAATGAGTGCGGGCGGTGCGCCGGGAAGCACGGGAATATTTTGTAGACGTGTGGGGCGACACCCTGGAGGGCCTAGATGGAGATATCTTTGATCTGCGGCGGCTCTTCGGGGAAGAGCCCTACATAGTTATAGAAGAGAAACAATGGATCCCGCAAAATTGGAACATTGAAGAAGAGGGAGAGGACCAGGAGGAGGAGCAGGAGTGGAGGAACAGAAATGGGTTCATAGACGTAAGTACTATTTTTATAATAAATAAATAAATTATTGTAATATTTTCATTAACACATCATTTTTTTTCTGTTGCAGGAGCGGCCTCCCCCTTAGCCCGGCGCATCCCCCCTTATTTTTTATATTATTATTATATTACTATTATATATATTATATATTAAGTACACACACACACACACGCACAATTGTATTACACACTATAATAAATTTTATATATTTTAATTAAAAAAGAAAAAAATCTAATTATTTACGCGCCTTTCCCTTGCGCTATCTCTCGCGCTAGTTATAAGAATTTATCGTTGTCTCTCGCACGCGTTGTTCTCGCGATATCGTTCTCTCTTTCGTACGCGTTGTTCTCGCGATATTATCGTTCTTTCTCGCACGCGTTGTTCTCGCGCTATTATCGTTCTCTCTCGCACGCGTTGTTTTTGCAATATCGCTCTCTCGCATGCGTTGTCTTGCGCTATTATCGTTCTAAGTCTCGCGATATTATAGTTCTCTCTCGCACGCGTTAATCGCGATATTATCGTTCTCTCTCTTTCATATGCTCGTCGCTATCACTCACTCACTCACTTACCTTTGCGTCGTCCTTCTCCCACCTATGCAGCATCTTACAATGCATCGTCCTTGTCCCACGTTGACGCCATCCTTGTCACACGTTGATGTCATCTTTGTCGCACGTTGATGCCATCCTTGTCGCACTGTCCTCTTCACACACTTAGCGCTATCCTTTTCCCACACGTAGCGCTATCCTTCTCACACCTTCGCACCGTCTTCTTTCTGCGGATCCCCCTTCTCCTCGCGGACCCCCTCGTCCATCGCTTGCGCCGCGGATCCCCCCTACCCGCGCGGACCCCCTCGTCTATCGCTCGCGCCGCGGATCCCCCCCGCGCGTGACGTCACTCCCCCGCGCGTGACGTCGCCCCCCCGTGCCGCGGTTCCCTCCTCGCACCTCACCCCCCTGAGAGGACCTGAGTTAGAACCGGCCCTGTCTCACTACTTATGTTTAAATGTTTATTAATATATTTAATATATTTATATGTTTATTAATATATGTTCAAATAAAAGTTAAAAATAAAAAATTAATAGAAAAATTAAAACTCTCTCTCTCTCTCTCCTCTCTTAGAAATTAATACAAAAATTAAACATTTCCACAAAAATTAAAAATTAATACAATAAAAAAATTTTTAATACTAATTTAAAAAACTTGTTTCGCAAAATTTTAAAGTATATATATTAAAGATACAATATAATAATAATATTAATAATATAATAATAATAATAATAACAATAGTAATAAATTTAACTTGGATCTTTAATTTAAAACTATTTTTAATTTAGTTACATCAATAACTGCAATGTAAATATATATAAAAGAATACGTTAATTTTATTGTTTAGCATATTGTTTAGCAGCATTTTTCAAGTTTCTTTAACTAAAATTTTTTAATTTTTTAATTTGTATTACTTCCTAATTTTTGTAGAAATTTTTAATTGTTTGTATTAATTTCTAAGTTTTAATATTTCTATTAATTTTTTATTTTATATTTTTTGTGTTTTGTATTGTTGGATATATTTTATATTCTAATAACGTAGAACGTACATGAAATGTACATACATTTAATATTGTGCGTTGTATATACATATGAAATACATTAATGCATACACGTATTACGTACCATATAATGTATATTCAAATCACGTATATGAAATGTATATACATTTAATATTATATACTGTATATACATACGAATTACATTAATAAATATACATATTACGTATCATAATGTATATTTTAATAACGTACATAAAATGTACATACATTTAATATTGTACGCTGAATATATGTAGATATGAAATACATTAATGCATATATGTATTACGTACCAAAATGTATATTCAAATCACGTATATGAAATGTGTATACATTTAACATTGTGTGCTGTATATACATACAAATTACATTAATAAATATACATATTACATACTATAATGTATATTTAAATCATGTATATGAAATGTATATACATTTAATATTGTGTACTGTATATACATACAAAATACATTAATGAATATACATATCACATACCATAATGTATATTCAAACCAGGTATATGAAATGTACATACATTCTACATACAGGATGTTATTTTCACATAATGGAGGGAAAATGCATATACATAGGATGTCCTATGTTATGTGGGTGGTTTCTTCAGAAGGCGTTACCACATATCCCGAAAAGATCTCCGCTGTGAAGGACTGGCCAATTCCACATACTAAAAAGCAACTTCGAAGCTTTTTAGGATTCTGCTCATATTATCGGAAATTTGTAAAATGATTTTCTTCCTTGGCTAAACCTTTATATGCTCTTACAGAGAATCAGATTAAATTTTCTTAAGATGAACAATGTCAAAATGCATTCTTGAAATTAAAACAGAACTTATCTTCTTCTCCAATGTTATCTTTTCCGAAAGGGGAGAGAGAATTTATTTTAGATACCTCAAATATTGGAATTGGTGCAGTCTTATCACAAAATCAAGGAAGGAAAAGAAAGAATAATTGCTTATTTCAGCCGTGTACTTAGTAAGACCGAAAGGAATTATTGCGTTACACGTCGAGAACTTTTAGTGATGGTTGATTCTATAAAATTTTTCCGACACTACCTTTTAGGACGAAAATTTTTGATTCGTACGGATCATGTTTTTTTGAAGTGGTTACTGTCCTTCAAAGATTTGGAAGGACAATTGACACGCTGGCTAGAGAGACTCCAGCTATATGAGTTTAAGATTGTCCATCGTAAGGGGCAGATTCATAAGGACGCCGATAGGCTGTCCAAACGGCAATGCGAATCAATTGGTTGCGAATATTGTGTCAGAGTGGAGAGAAAGAATATGGAAGAACTTCAAAAATCCGTTACACGAATCATTTTTACAGAAAGAACTTTTCAAGATTGGAAAAAGGAACAATTGGAAGATCCTAACATTTCTTTGATTTACCGAGGAAAGGAGGCAGGTATACGCCCGCTTCGTTCGGAAATACCCAGTGTCTCCACTGAGATGTTTCCGTCCGAATTTACTGATCCTATTGCGACGCACTAAGTTTGAAGGATGGAATTCTTTATAAGAAATGGGAAGCACCAAATCTTAGGTCAAGCATCTTCCAGCTTGTTGTTCCTCGAAAACGAATCAATCAAATTTTAGAAGAGGCACATGATTCTTCTTCAGGAGGGCACTTTGAAGTCAATAAAACCATGGATAAAATCCGTAAGCGGTTTTATTAGACCACTTGCAAACAAGAGTGGTGCAAAACCTGTAAAGTGTATATGTCTAAAAAGGGTCCTTGGGAAAAGGAAAGTCTCCGTTACAGATATATAACGTAGGAGCCCTTTTTGAGAGATTATGAGATGGATATCCTCGGTCTTCTTCCAACTACCACCCATAGAAATAGATATCTCCTTGTCATCGTACTGTTTCAAATGGGTGGAGGCTTTTCCTCTGAAGAATATCAGAGCAAGAACGGTGGCAGAAGTCTGTTAGTCAGGTGATCTCTAGACATGGAATCCCTTGGGAGATTCATACGGATCAAGGGAAGAATTTCGAATCCAAATTATTCGCAGAGTTAATGAATCTTCTCGAAATTAAGAAGATGAGGACAACTGCTTTGCATCCTCAATCAGATGGACAGGTCGAGCGTCAGCATTTAACCATTATTAATTATTTGTCTAAATTTATTTCAAAAAAGCAGAAAGACTGGGATTTTGTTGGATTCCCATGTTCTTGTTAGCCTACAGATCTTCTAAACACGAAACCACTGGTTTGACTCCTGCGGAGCTGTATTTTGGTCGTGATTTTAGACTACCCTGGGATCTACTCCTTGGAAGTCTTAGACTACCCTTGGATTTACTCCTTGGAAGTCCACCAAGAAAAGAATCTCAACCAACGGAAATTTTGTTACAAATTTAAAAGAAAAATTGGATAGGATCCATTCCGAAGTTAAGGAACGGATAAACATGAAGTCTTTTCGAATAAAAAGCTGGTATGACCGAAACGCCAGAGAGATTCTTTTTCATGAAGGGGAAAAGGTTTGGTTAGGCTATTTTTATAATCCTCGAAGAGTAAAGGGGAGAGCCCCTAAACTTTAGTCCAATTGGGAAGGTCCTTTCATAATAGTGAGAAAGTTAAGTGATGTAGTTTACTGTATTCAAAAATTCATGACATAAGAAAAAAATTGTACGTGCGGATAGTTTAGCTTCTTTTTCTGAGAGACAATAGGGTTAGGGAATAACCTGGAGCCCGTAATAAGTAAGGATAAAAACTAAATTAAGTTAATTACATTAGTTACTGCGCATTTTTATTTCATTTTACAGGAAAGTTTGCTGATTTTGCTAAGCTAATACAAGCCTTGTAACGACGAAAATTGAGTCAATTTCTTAAAGAAGACTGCCTCGCCCACGGTTTTTGAGCTGTGGTTTTCCCGTGGGCCGGAGGGCGAATGCCGAGGCAGGGACTTGGGGAGTCCTTTTAGGACGATGGGTCTACGGTGGATACCCCCCTCTTGTCCGAAAAAAGACGCTACGGGAAGATAAGGCCAGAAGGATAAACTTGCGCCGAGCACGAAGAAGGTGACTAAAGGAATGGGAGGCTGCCCTGGAGTCGATTCTTGAGGGTCTGGCCAACTCTCTGGAAGAAGTCGATTGGGAATCTGCCCAGTGGATTGGGGCCTGGTCGGAACGATGCTCGGTAACCTGCAGCAACAGCTCAAGGAGAGCAGGATATCATTCGGGGTCCCTGGAGTCCACGAAGAATAGTCATGGAGCCCCTTGCTGATTGTCGGGACGACAATCTTGAAGAGGAGGGGCAGTGTTACGCGCCCGAGTCGTTACGGCCCTGCCGTTGTCCGGATCCCGTAGTCAAGAAGAATGTTTACAAACAACGATGGTCAGCAGAGTCGGAAGATAGCTGTCAAGCTATCCGTGTTTTATATTGTTGTGCCGGGTGCGGCACGAGATGTGGGATTTTGCCGGGGAAACCAGTAAAGACCTTGGAGCCAATATACACCTGCTTTTCTCTTTATTCCTCTTTATTAAGTTGTTTGTTCTAGTTAGATCTGTATACAGTTTGGTTGTATTTTAAATATATCTTAGTTCGCAATCCTTCTCGGAAGTTTCGAGTTTCTTTCCATCGCTTCTTCCTTCGTTTCGTTAGACTTTAAGTGTTAAAGTCGCGCTGAATAGTAACTAGCCCAGATTCGCACTCTTTATCAATTGAATTTTAATTAACGACTGTCCGCTGCGGACCCGCGGTGGACGGTTTTTAACACCTCATTTTAGGGGTGTTTTGGAGGGGATCGCCTAGCGACATGACCATATATGGTCATGGAAGATTTTCGTGGCGGTCAAGTCCAAGTGCAAACGAAGGAGGTTCAAAGTCGAATCCCTTCGTTGGCATTTTCACGTTTCCGGCGAACTCGCGCGTGGTTCGCTGAGGTAGCGGTTTTACGCGGTTCGCGAACATTCTATCGCATCTAAATCGTATGAAATTTATTAATGGTAAAATAAAATAGTTATAGTCTTTCGGACTATAACAGTATACGAGCCATTATTAATTCGTTGTGTTATTAATCTGTTCGTGTGTGTTCTGTGTTTCGCATTAAAATTCTTGTGTTCTCTAAAAGTGTTTATTTATTACTCGCGATCCGCGACAATCGTTCTCCTTAGTGCGCGTCTTCGAGATATATATATATATATATATATATATATATATATATATATCGAAGTCCTCACGTAACATTACTTAGAAAGTAATTCAGAGGTTTTAACCTACAGAAAAATATATAATATGGATCCTAACTTAATATTAATAATTATCTGGAAACGATGGCAAAAGTGGAAGATGGGAAACTTGGTTCGATGGTCGTAACTTTGCAAGGAAAAATCGTAGATGACCATTCGACAGCTCATTTTGAAGGGAAAGAGTAGTACTAAATGATGCAATTAGAAGAAAAGAGCTAAAAAATTTTGTGCGTCCCTACATAACTTCAAAAGTAGCCCAAAAAGCCATTTTTCGAGTATATAACCTTAAATATCTCAAAATCCTGACGTGATGGGCCAATTCTAACCTCGGATTCGGATTCTACGCAGAAAATTACTTCGGAAATGACCCCCAGCTGCCCAACAACAAAACCTTGTAGACCTGTGTTATTGTAGAATGTCCGCAGAAATGTTCAATCAGTTCTTGAGTATTATTAGACCACTCATTGAAAAACAATATATCACTCGAGATCCAATATCAGCTTATACTCGGCTTTTAGTGTGTTACGTTATTTAGCGTCTGAAGACAGTATGGCTTCAATAGCTTATTCTTTTCGGGTTGGAATAACACTGTCTCAAAAATAATTTCGAAGACATGCGAAGAATTGTGGAATGCTCTCCATAAATTAGTTTTCCCTAAAATAAACGAAAATAATTGGCTGAGAATCACGAATGATTTTGCAACGAAATGGGATTTTCCATACTACATAGGTACGATAGATGGGAAGCACGTAGTAATACAGGTAAGTCGATGTTTAAATAATGTACTTAGTATTTCTATTTACTTTGGTCCATATTCTAAGTCTTCTTTTATCCATAAAAGGACTCAGAATATGGACCATTAAGAAATGAAAATAGAGAATAGATGAATATCATTTCTCTATTTCAGTCACCTCAGCTCAACTTTTTATAATTATAAGGGGAATAATATTAATTTATTAGCAGTTTGTGATGTCAATCACTGTGTGCCAATTACTGTTTCACACAAAGCTGTACGATTTTCATTACCATTACTAATCATTACCAATACTTTTAATGAAAATTAATGAAAATTACTGGCCATTACTAAAAGTAATGAAAATTAATGGTTTGATTTCATTATCATTACTTTCAGTAATGGAAAGTAATGGAAAGTAATGGGTATTATTTTTCATTACTTTTCATTACTTTCCATTACTGAAAGTAATGATGATGAAATTAAACCATTACTTTTCATTACTTTTAGTAATGGCCAGTAATTTTCATTAATTTTCATTGAAAGTATTGGTAATGATTAGTAATGACTAATTTTTTAATGATTATCGTACAACTCTGGTTTCACATTAGTTGACATTGGTGCGGAAGGCAGACAAAGTGTTGGCGGCATCTTCACACATTCAAAAATTGGTCAGCGATTCAATAGAAATGAAATTAATTTACCACAACCGAGACCAATTGAAGTTTGCGGGCCCGTATTACCGCATTGTATTAGTACCAGATAAGGCATTCGCTTTGACTCCTTATATGCGATTGTATCCACGAAGCGGACGTCTAAATCGTCAAAGAAAAGTATTTAACTACCGTCCACACGGAAGAATTTATCTAATAGATATCTAATAAATGTCTAAATGTATGTCTATATGAGGTCCATATCCTCTATAGATAGTGAATGTACACGCTCTGGCAGGAATGATGTCCCGGTATGCTTGGGTTGACGCTCACTGACGTCACACTCCCACAAGCGAAGCGCGCATGTACGTGGGCCGGGCAGCGAAAGAGAAAGTGGTGGTAGAGTAGTGTGGGGCATTCCGATGTTGCATCCTTCGCGCACAGCACAAGAGCGAGAGAGAAAGCACTATAAGACGTAATATCGAGTTAGAGGTGTCCGATAGTTGTCTCTCTCGCTTGATGCTCAAACGAGATAGTGCGAGCGAGACAGCTATATACCGCGCGGGATACCGCGCTGTTTCTATACGTGTCTCGTGCGCTTTAATATCAATATCGATATATTTTTCTTTTCTTTCTTTAAGAAATGCGGCTGAACCGCGTGCATTAAAGGCCGGCATTCATTTTATTAAATTAAATAATAATTAAATTATATAAAAAGAAAATTTAATGAAGAATAAATTTTTGGCTCACATACGCGTGTGCTATGAGTGGCGTCGGTTTGATCACGTTAATATTGACCACGATGATATTGACCACCTTGATATCGATCACGTTGCGATTGACCACAGTTGATATTGACCACAGTTGATATTGACCACGATGATATTGGCCACGTTAATATTGACCGCGTTGATATTGACCACGTTGCGATTGACCACAGTTGATATTGATCACGGTCCCGGTTGATCACAGTTGATATTGATCACAGTTCATATTGACTACGGTCCCGATTGACCATGATAATATTGGCTACGTCAATATTGACCACGTTGCGATTGACCACAGTCCCGATTGACCACGGTTGATATTGATCACGTTGATTTTGACCACGGTGATATTGACCACATATGTACACATACACACGCGCGCGCGCGCGGGGGATGTGAAGGAGGCCTTCGGCCCCCATCCCGCAACTACCCCGCCGGCAAGGTGGACAATCGCAACGTGGTCAATATCAACGTGGTCAATCGGGACTGTGATCAATCGCAACATGGTCAATATCAACGTGACCAATATCATCGTGGTCAATCGAGACTGTGGTCAATATCAACTGTGCTCAATCGAGATCGTGGTCAATATCAACTGTGATTAATATCAACTGTGGTCAATCGTAACGTGATCAATATCAACGTGGTCAATATCAACACGTGGTCAATATTAACGTGGCCAATATCATCGTGGTCAATATCAACTGTGGTCATTATCAACTGTGATCAATATCAACCGTGGTTAATCGCAACGTTGTTAAAATCAACGTGGTCAATATTAACGTGGTCAATATCATCGTGGTCAATATTAACGGCGTCAAATGGGACGCTCCCGTGCGCTGTGTGTGTATGACGTCGACCGTCAACACATACATACCGGGACATCATTCCTGCCAATGCGTGTACATGTATCATCCACGAGTGGGACCCGTTTGACCACGTTAATATTGACCACGGTGATATTGACCACGGTGATACTGACCACGTTGAGATTGACCACAGTCCCGATTGACCACGGTGATTTTGATCACGTTGCGATTGTCCACCTTACCTACCGGCGGGGTGGTTGCGAGAGGGGGGCCTAAGGCCCCCGTTGCACCTCCGCGCGCGCGCGCGTGTGTGTGTGTACATATGTCAATATCACCGTGGTCAATCGGGACTGTGGTCAATCGGGACTGTGGCCAATCGGGACTATGGTCAATCCCAACGTGGTCAATATCAACGTGGTCAATATCACCGTGGTCAATATTAACGTGGTCAAACGGGTCCCACTCGCCAGCGACATGTGTAATATCTCTGTGAAGTTAGCACCTCATCTTTAAAAAAATGAATTTATTACAGTTCTTTTTATTACAGTCCTAAATGCACAAAAGTTCTAGAGTTCCTTAATAAAATTAAAAATAGTTCTCTGGCACATTAAATATAAAAGAGAACGTTAAATTTTCGGGATGTCAACTTCATAAAATGAAGTAAGAAAAATTATCTCAATATATGTATGTATGTATGTATGAAATTTATTTCGTCCCCTTAGGGCTTGAAAGGCGTTTTTATAAGGAACGTACCCAAACCTTTACAACTATTTTACATAACCTCTTATCCTAACTTAACCTAACTTATATCTACTTAACCTAGTGGTGTGGTGTGGAAGGAATTTTTCAAAGGAAGGAATTTTTCAAAAGTGGTTTTCTCGACGTTTTACGTCTTGGAGAAGTTTGAGAGGCACTTGTAAAAAAGTGATGTCTGAAGTCTATGGTGTTATGTGGGTAGTGCGCCAGGAAGTCTTTTAAGACGATAATTCAATTATTAAGTAACGATGTGGGTCCGCTCCCCTGGTGACATTGCCACGTGGCACATGAGTCTGCGAAAGTATGGATTTGTGTAGTTTCTGGTGCAGGTAACTGATTTATAGATAATTATTGGTATCTGCGATTGTAAAGGCTTCAGTATTGTGGCTAAATTGCTGTGAAAGTGGTCTCATTATTAATATAATTAGCCTGAACAGCGATATGATTCTGTCTCTCTCTCGTGCGGGGAAATGACAGGTTGCATTATTGCACCTTATAGGCCTTTACATGTTACTCTCGTGTTTGTGGACAGTGTGGTATATCTTCATAAGTTGATAGATAAGTTTAATTAGTGCGGATTAACTTAGAGTAATTAATAATAAGATCTTAAAGTAGTGAGAGCAGTGAAAGTGCAGATCCTGAAAGGCTGCGCGGTGAGTGTATTTTACTCTCATGCGCAACGCGCGCGTGCTCTAGAATGGGGTGGTAGAACTGTAAAACTAGCTGATGTTAATCACGTGCATGCGCACTGTGAGCAATCCGGTCTATGCGCAGCGCGCGTGTGCGCAAAAGTGAGTTGGTACTCATGTGCTAACTTTGGTGGCACTTGCCTGCACTTCGTGACTTCGTTAAATATGTGCAGGTGACACATATTTATAAGTACATATTGTTTAAATAATTAAAGACGACTTAAAAACATTTTCATGGAGTATATACATCCTGTGTAATACACAGAAGTGGATGGTATAATTCTATAACTTTCTTACTTAGCAACATGCATAAGATATAACATATATTTTATATAATATATATTGTTGCTTTCTGACTGTACATTATTATAGTGAATCATAATAACTAAATTTATATACGTTTTTAGTGAGGTTTACCTGGAGAGCAAGATACAAGCTGTATCGATTACTTAGTTACAGGACTAGATATTATGGGCATCCCATGCATTTGCAACATGCAAATGTCGAGATGTGAGATGTCATTGTTCTAGTCTCTCAATGTGGATACCTGGAAACAAATATTATTTGTAGGCAACTAAGAAGATTGCGGTGATGGGAGCTGTTAGCGGTGGGCTGTGTATAACTGGAGTATACACTGCACTCACGTAGTTCTGCGGCTTCTATTCATCGTTGCGGCAGTGAGATGGAATAATCATGTGAATAATGCACTTATTTGTGATGGATGACACGTTCTACGCCTTGCTAAGAAAATAGACGTTATTGTGTGATAAGGTATCACTTCTGTTGGAATCAGACACGTGGCTATGCAAAAATCTACTCTTAAGAACTAAAGGCACGTGTTTCTATTCTTGAACAGTGATCTTCTGACATTATATGTGGAAATGCCACAAATAGTAATATAAAGACTTTAAACATAGCTATAATGCCAATGTTAGTTAATAATAATTGCTGACATAACATCAAACTAGTTTAGATAATTAGTGTCCGACGTGCTAAATAACAACGTAACTGTGGTTGCTATCAAATAATATATCACGATACGCTGATAATTGTAGTGAATACTGTCTTGTCTAAAAACACACGTGTATCTTTCTTTGACAGATTGATATAGTGAACTAGAAGTCTTTAAATAATGTTTTCCTTATAGTGTGATGGGGCTTTGTGAATAGCAACATAAAGCCTTAAATACATATATAATACTAGTTAGTTAATAATAAATTATGTTATAATTATAATATTAGTATGAGTAATCAACGATCGAGTTGTTAAATAATAAATAATCGTGTTTGTTCTTCAGTGATACAATATCTCGTTACATTGGCTACTACAATAAATGTCTTACTGGACATAAGGGTGTCTAGTCTATAAATAATAATAGTTTTCAAACTTAGAAAACATAGATATCGAGAATACTATATCTCTGCATAATCTGTACATACATTAGACGAGTATATGTGGGTAGAATTATACAGTTCTACACAGTGTTCTGAAATTATAAAATAAAAGTGTTATACATGTGTATGCATATTCGAGCCACACGTGTATTAATCTAAGTTGAAGATAAGTAATTATCATATATTGATTTATAAATCTGCACATAAGCGATTTAATGACGGTCATGAAATTATTTGATTATTAATTGATATAATGTACTTATTGCTACAAACCTAAAGGAATTAATTGAATATTATCATTAATCGAAATGAAACTGCAGTGGTCTATGTAGGTATAAATATATTAACTAATGGTGCGGATGTAAATATCTCGAAGATTACTTATAATATTGCAAGGTTGCTGGACCATATTATATACTAAACTGTGAAATTGATACTGTGGTTAAATTAAGTTAATAATATTACATTTGGATGGCTATGGATAATCCATATGAAACGGAATTCACTGAATTTAATTTACAATTCATGTATTTGCAATTCATATAAATTTAAGTTGATAATAGTCTTAAATTTATTATTTTTGATTGCTAAGTTGGTCCTTGTTAATTGGACGTTGATGCGGGCTTGGATGAATCATCTGGTCATTGTCTCGTGTTGAATATGTAACTGCATTATACCATACTCTGAAATTACAATATAGTTATTATATACAAAAACATATACAATTGTAAACTATATGGATGTAATATCATAAGTTGTATTTTGCTTGTTTTGACATAGAGTTAACGGAATATTCCGTAATTAAATCTTATAACAGCTTATCATATATATTGTTACGCCCCTGGTTCAAGTCGCGGTCGAGTCCGTCGTGGACCGCCGTGTAAAGAGAAGAAGTCCGTCGTCAAGAGATTGTTGACAGCGGCGGCTGTCGTTTTAATCTGGAGACAGCTGTCAAGCTAAACGGACGCGTTCTCGCTTACGAGCAATAATTGTATTGTTAAACCCGTTGTGAATCTGTTGTTCGTGTTCTATGTTCTATGTTGTTAAAGTTCCTCGTTACTTTTAAAAGTGTCTTGTCATTTACGCGATCCGCGACGGCCGATCTTTAGCTCGCGCGCGTTCGAGATATATCGCTCCGCGGACGTAACATTTTGGGGGCTCGTCCGGGATCGGCACGGACACGCAGTGGTTTAGTGCGATGGCAACGATAGCCGCAAAGAGGAGGAGGCGCGAGCAATCTGAGCCGCCGTCGGAATCGAGAGCGACGGAATCGGCGGCGTCGGAGTCGGCAGCGACAGAGTCGGCGGCGACGGAGACGACGGCTTTGCAGACCGTGTTGCTTGAGATGCGGCGAATGCGCGAGGAGCAAGCGCGTCGGGAGGAGGAAATCGCCGCGATGCTACGCCGTCACGAAGAGGAGCTGCGGCTTCTGCGGGAAGATCGACGTCCTTCGGAAAAACAGCTAAGTCCTTCCAATTTAAGAACGAATCACAGTCCCGAGAGGGAAATAGTGGATGCGGGGGAAAACGCGCGTAATAAAGTGGGGTATAAATTAAAGCCCGATACGTTCGACGGTTCGGTTCCGTTGCGGGAGTTTTTCTCGCAATTTGTTTTGATTGCGCGCGCGAATCGATGGGATGACGCGACGAAAACCGTGGCTCTTGCGTCGAGTTTGAGGGGAAAAGCGCGTTCTGTTTTGGAATCCGTAGAGGATTTGGAAAACTGCAATTTCGAGGAGCTAAAATCGAAATTAGAGTTGCGCTTCGGCGAGGGGCATCTTTCGCAAAATTATTACACGCAGTTTACTAATAGAAAACAAAAGAGTTCGGAAGATTTGGCTACTTTGGGTGCAGATCTGGAAAGGCTTTCGCGTCTTGCTTACCCTGAGTGTTCTCACGAAGTGAGGGATAAGATCGCTTGTGCCCAGTTTGTGGCTGCGCTATCGGACGGTTTTCTAAAGAGAACTCTTCAGTTAGAAAACATCACCTCTCTTAAAATCGCGGTGGAAAGGGCGATGGCTGTTAAGGTCATTCAGGAGAATAGTTTTTCGAGGAATAAATTCAATCAATTCTATCAAAATAACGAAAACAATAAATTTAATAATAAATTTAATAATAAATTTAATAAAAATAATAAATTTGTTGGGCAGAGTGAGGAAAATAAAAAGAAAGAAGGGGAAGAAAATAAAGAGAGGTCAAATTATAAAGACAAAAAGGGGAAATTCCATTTTCAAAAGAAAGAGTGTTGGCAATGTGGCGCGGAGGGGCACTTCCGTTCGGAATGTCCGTCTTTGACGGGAAACAAGAATTAGTCGAGCTTTTCGGGGCGGGTTCGACTGGAAGAATAAATGCCCCGGAAAATTGTTTAAATAAAAAATGTTTTAATTTAAGTAGGATTAAAGAAAACTTGTTTTATTATAAAGGATTAATTGACTGTAATAATTGTAATTTTAAAATTGACACGGGCTCCGATATCTCAGTTTTAAATAAAAGTCTGGTTAGAATGCCAAGACGGCGGTACGAGGTTAAAGAAAGCTATATAAAATATCCTACGGGAGAGATTGTTCCGGTTCAGTTTAAAGTCATTGTTCGAGTTGAGATAGGAAAGTATTCTTTAGATGTTCCGATGCTAGTCGCTGATATTTCTGATGAATGTATATTGGGTGCTGATTTTCTTTCAATGGTAAATTTGGAAAAAATTTTCGACACTATTTTCGGAAATTCGGTTAATGCTATTGAGTTTTCATGTAAACGAGTAGTTTCGGAAGTTCCTCATTCTTTGAAAACTATTTGAAGAAAATTCTGAAGGCTTGAATTCTTTTCAAAAAAATCTTTTTGCTGAATTCCTGAAGGAATTTCAGGATATATTTTCGGAAGATTTAATTTCAGGAAATTGCGGAATCTTGGAACATGTCATTAAATTAAAAGATTCTAATCCCATCAAACAGGCTCCTCGCAGGGTCCCTTTACATCTTAAAGAAGAGGTGAATCGAATTATTCGAGAATTGAAATCTCAGGGTGTCATCGAAGAGTCGCAAAGCCCATGGGCGTCCCCTGTAGTACTTGTGAAGAAAAAGGATGGGTCATTGAGATTTTGCGTGGATTATCGGAAGTTGAATGCTGTTACCATCAAGGATTCTTTTCCATTACCACGCATCGAGGATATTTTGGATCAGTTATCAGGAAATTCATGGTTCTCCACCCTAGACCTGAAAAGTGGATATTGGCAGGTTAAGGTTCATCCGGAAGATAGGGAGAAGACGGCGTTTTCCGTAGGAAATGGATTATGGCAATTCAAAGTAATGCCGTTCGGTTTATGTAATGCTCCAGCTACCTTTGAGCGTCTTATGGAAAAAGTATTACAGAACATCCTATCAAAAATTTGTTTGGTATATTTAGACGACGTTATTGTTTTCAGCAAATCTTTTGAGATGTTATCAAATTTAAGGGAAGTTTTTCTTCGCTTTCGTTCGGCGGGCCTGAAAATCAATTCTAGAAAGTGTTCCCTCTTTGGGAGAAAAGTAAAGTATCTGGGACATGTTGTTTCTGGACAAGGTATTACTACTGACCCGGAGAAAATTGCGGCGGTGGAAAATTGGTCTATTCCTCGGAATAAAAAGCAAGTTCGAAGTTTTCTGGGATTTTGTTCCTACTATAGGAAATTCGTAAAGGGTTTTTCTTTAATAGCAAAACCTCTGTTTTTGCTTACTGAAAATCAGTTTAAATTTGAATGGACCCAGGCATGTCAGGAAGCTTTCCAAGAGCTGAAGCACAAGTTAATCTCTTCTCCGATTCTTTCTTTTCCCACTCAGCTTGGGGAATTCATTCTGGATACTGATGCTTCGAATCATGGAATCGGGGCGGTTTTATCACAGATTCAGGATGGCTCCGAAAGGGTAATTGCGTATTATAGCCGAGTTCTTAATAAAGCTGAGAGGAATTATTGTGTGACCCGACGAGAACTATTGGCCATTGTGGAATCGCTTAAATCTTTTCATCATTATTTATATGGAAGAAAGTTCCTGATTCGCACAGATCATATTTCTCTCCGCTGGTTGATGTCATTTAGAGATTTAGAGAGTCAATTAGCCCGGTGGCTTGAGAGAATACAACAGTTTGAATTTGAGATAATCCATTGGAAAGGTCAGTTACATCAGAATGCTGATGGTTTGTCGAGACGTCCTTGTTCAGAAAAAGGTTGTACTTATTGCGCTAAAGCGGAATTCAAGGAAAATTCGGTTGCCCGAATAGTTTTTGAGGAGGAAAACTTGGAGGAATGGCGCAAGAGACAATTAGAAGATCCTGTGATTTCGATATTTTTACGGGGAAAGGAATCAGGAAGACGTCCGCTTCGCGAGGAAGTTGCTTTGCAGGATGTTTCGGCAAAAATTTACTGGTGCAAGTGTTACGCCCCTGGTTCAAGTCGCGGTCGAGTCCGTCGTGGACCGCCGTGTAAAGAGAAGAAGTCCGTCGTCAAGAGGTTGTTGACAGCGGCGGCTGTCGTTTTAGTCTGGAGACAGCTGTCAAGCTAAACGGACGCGTTCTCGCTTACGAGCAATAATTGTGTTGTTAAACCCGTTGTGAATCTGTTGTTCGTGTTCTGTGTTCTGTGTTATTAAAGTTCCTCGTTACTTTTAAAAGTGTCTTGTCATTTACGCGATCCGCGACGGCCGATCTTTAGCTCGCGCGCGTTCGAGATATATCGCTCCGCGGACGTAACAATATGCTGAGCTTGAATTTTTGATAGGTAGTGCATAATATTGAAAACAATTAATGAGATATTGATTATGATCAATTGCAGACTTATGTGAAATAACAATGTGGATTTCGAATCTATTTTGATCCTTAGAACTGATTTAGTCTTACGGATGATGATTTTGTGATGTTGAGTCCAAGCGATGATAATATTATCGCCGTGTTGTAAATGCAACCTTGCCATCTAACATTCTGGAAATATGATAGATATATTAATACATCAATGATTGGATATGTAACATATATGAATTGTCGTTTGTGGTTGTAGACATTGTATCACAGGTCTATATCCACATGCTATAGTGTAGTATAAAAATACAATATTATAGTTGTGGTTACTCGTTAGCCAGCATAGGCGGTATATTAATAATAGTCGTAGCGGAATTTGTAATTGTAAAGTATATAGTTTAGGGTATAACTAAATTCGGTGTTGCCAGAAATTATTGTATTAGTATATAATATACTTTTGTTGAATATGCTTACAAATACAACTGGGAGTTTGTACGTAACAATAAGTCGGTCCAACTCTAATTATGAGGTTAAATTGAATTGCCTAATTATTGTTTCTATTTTACTGAAGTGCAGCTGTACAGCACAGTACTTTGCAGTTATAAATTTAGCTGTATTTATGAGTATTATTTGAATAGGTTCGCATATTCACAACTCAAGAAAGTAATTTAATTATGGGTTTGGCGTAATCTTGATTGTCTGATTATTGAGACCTGCTACTGGTGGTTTGCGATGTATGCATCAATAAAATCATCCTTCTTTGTCGTAGTACGGCTATACAATACAGTACCCTGAAATATAAACAATTAGTTACGCTGTATGTATATTTATATTTATACTTGGATATACTATTGAGTTGTGAACTGTGAATAATGTTCAGAACACTATGTTAATCTCGTTTATCAAATGCGAATTCTTTGATGTAAAGGGATGTTACGGCGCGCTGTTACTGCATAGCTGTTAACCTATATATGAAATTAGAAAACTATATGTAGTATTAATTGCATGGAAATTATCATGCAATTGAAAGCAACTGTTTGACAAAGTTGATTGTTATTATTGTTGACAGTCTATAGATAGGCGTTGTTAAATGCTTATATGACTAAAACATAAATATAAGTATAATATTTAGATAATAATATTGGATGCGGGGAGGCTCCCCGTTGCATCCCTCCTCCGATAATAGTTTATTATAACTTGTATCTGCATGATAGTGTAATTGATTGTTATTAGAATCAGCTACACATTCGATATATCGATATGCTAACACGTGTGTTTCCATGCGTATTTTCGGCGACTTGTCTCTTTCGGTTGCGCTTCCTTGGTTACTGCAAGGATAATAGAGCGGAATTATTATCAGAATGTTATAAAATGTCACAAATATACAACTAATCTATAAGTAAAGCATGCTGATATGAGCACTGCACTTTGTTGTGACAGGCGGTCCTGAACTGCGACGAACATAGAGTGACAGATGCTAGTCTCAAGCTTAAGCCGCATACACAAAAGTGAGTGAAATAGACTCCGAGTAGGGAATAATTAAATTACATCTTCTCGTGATGCGAAACGCACCCTTAGCGTGCCAATAGTATAGATTGAATTATATTAAGGCGATTGTTGTTATTTATTAATAATAACTTTCTTTTGCTGTAGAGGCTGGGTTTTTAGATTTTGGCCGAAAAAAACCAGACTGTGGCATTCAATAATAAGAGTATATTTGAAAACCGTGGACCGGAAGTGCAGTTTTTAACCGCTGCGCAGTAGGTCCACGGGCTTCAAAATAGATGCGCGTGAAGTGAATCTATAACTAATTGGTCCCCCCCTTCAGATTGTGGGACCGAAATGAGATTTAAGCTGCGCAGTAGTTTTTGGTAAATTATTTTTGATGCGCGTTGGGACGATTGAATCCTTGCTGATCTTGCCTTTCTATGTGCTGTATTAAATTACTCTTTTTTCTTTTCTTTAAACTTTTCTTGTTATAATGACTGGCTTTATTATAGTATTCTGGTAGATGATGGTAGTGAATAATAAGGCGTATATTATAATAGACCGTTATGCGCAGAGATAATAAGCGTTCTATAAGTTAAATTGGCTGCGCAGTAGTTTTTGGTAAATTATTTTTGATGCGCGTTGGGATGATTGAATCCTTGCTGATCTTGCCTTTCTATGCGCTGTATTAAATTACTCTTTTTTCTTTTCTTTAAACTTTTTTTGTTACAATGGCTGGCCTTATTATAGTATTCTGGTAGATGATGGTAGTGAATAATAAGACGTATATTATAATAGATCGTTATGCGCAGAGATAATAAGCGTTATATAAGTTAAATTAGTTTCTTGAATAGATGCTAACTGTTGTGTGTCCTATTATTATACTGCTATTTAAGTTAAGCTAATTTTAGCTCAATAAGCTCCCATTCTAGTGGTTATAAGTAATAGTTTATAATAAATATGGCGAGCGTTTTTGATACTGAGGGTTATATATGCAATCTCATGCAACAGGGGATAACCCCTGATGAGTTATTTGCCCGTATAACTCGCTCACTCTATAGATTAGAGGATTTATGCATGGGGAACTCCCATGTTCGTGAGCGTCAAGCGATCCACATTGCCATGGCACATGTAAAGATGCTCTATGATCATTCCAAAATGATGTCCTCTGCGCGCGAATACTTAATAGACAGAATTAAAACTCTCACAGTAAGAGAAAGAGAACTTAATTTCGAAATTAGCGTTTTGCGAAACGCCTCCTCTGGAGACGTAACTCGTGAGTTGTCGATCATCGGCAGAGGTAATAGGGCGAATTGCGTGCCATGCGATGCTGAAGATGGGACTGTCGATCTAGACCATGACTCCATCTTACGTAGTATTAACAACTCGGAGCACAAATTGAGCAAACTCGGCGAGGAGATTGCTCAAAAGGAAATGCTCCTGTTAGATATAACTGCACAAATTGAAGACGCCTCCATCATTACGCCTCGTAAAGATCCGCAGGACGTTAAGAGGAACTCGCCGACTTCAATTTTTACTGATCCCGCTGAAATCATGGGACTAAAAAAGGCTGGACGGACCTCCGATACAGATGATTTCCGCCCTAGGGGAAGGACACCCCGAGCAATAAACCAATCTCAAACAAAAATGAGTACTACAAATAAAGAGACGTTATTACCGCATGTAACGGTCGTATTTTCGGTTATTCTTGCGCTGCGGATAGATCGTCGGTGAAAGGTTCGTAATAAGAAAATACGCGCTAGGTGTGTGACTGAATGTATGTATTTGTACTTGTGTATAAATGTGATGTAAAATGTACAGTGTGTGTGTGTGTGTTAATTCCGCTAAATAAATATCTCACGCGGTAATCGGAAATCGCCCCGAATGCAGTTTTCGTTCGAGAGCCGATCTCGGTTACGAACAACTGTGCGTGTTTACGACGCGCGAGACCGCGCGTGTTTTTGCGCTGCTTTTTCCGCGGGGAATCCCGGCGTTTCCAGGAATCCTCTGGTTCTCGGGATCGTCGGTCGCTTTCGCGGAACTATTTATTTCCCGACGCTACAATTTAAAGTCCGTGGTCGTGGAATTACAATCGGTGGTTTTAACAACGGCGGCGGAGGCCGCGATAATCAAAGGCGCGTTAACGGCGGCGGCGGAGGCCGCGATAAAAGAATGCGCTTTAACGGCGGCGGAGGCCGTGGCAACGGAGTGCGCTTTAACGGTGGCGGAGGCCGTGGCAACGGAGTGCGCTTGTACGGCGGCGGAGGCCGTGATTGCGAATCGGACGATGCGCTTGCGGTGTTTCGTGCGCGTACCAGGATCGCGTCGCGAAGGATCGGATTCGCGTTGCAGCTGGGTCGAGAGCTCTCGATCCGGGGCGGCTCTGAGCTCCACCTTCCGTGATAGTCCCAGCTGCAGGATTAGGCGGATGCACCTGTACCTTGGAATCGAGATCACTCGGCCAAGACGGAGTTCTCTCCACCTCTCGTCCGTGGTAGTCGGTGCTCGGTAGGAATTCTCAGGTTTTCTCTATAGCGTACAGCTAAGAGCGGATCAGGAGAATGGTACTTAGATGCCGAAATGAGCCCTTTTTATACCGGCTAATTGCCCGCGTCGGCGCGCGGCGGTATAACCCCTTCCGAACGGTTTTTCGGAAACGGTGCGGTCGGAGCCGTTCGGCGGGGTTCAGGTTGTGCGCCGAACGCGGGTTTTCGCCGGTCGGCAGTTCGGGCCGTGTCGGCAATGATCGGCGGTCTTCGGCCGATTTATGATCTTAACGGCTCTGGGCCGTTATCAACTGATTAACGACTTAAAAATGTGGGCGCACCGCGCCCCTGCCCTTGCCCGGCGGGTGTTCTGCCGGGCGGCAGCTTCCGGCTGATGTTCTGCCGGGAATCGTAACGATGCTCCGGGATGCATCGTTACATCACCCCCCATTTACAATAAATGCCCGAATTGGGGGCATTCGCTCGGTCGGTCGGTCGGTTAGCATTTCGGGCTGTCGCATTCGGTTTCTCCCTCAACGGAGTCGGCGACAATAACGGACACGTCCGTCACGCGTGAAGCGGACGATCCACCGTCCGTTGGCCGTGCGCGGCTTGTAGCGGCGGGACACATAGATGGCGAAGTGCGGAATCTCCACTACGACTCCCGGCTCCACTTCCACGGGAATCGGTGGCGGAGTTAATGGTCCCATGGGCCGCAGGATGGTCGATGGCTGGGCCCTGTTGGCCTCTGGCTGTACTGGCCGGGGTGGCCTTTCGTATGGGCGAGGTGCCCTTTTCTTCGGCGGTGGCGGCGGTGGTGCCAGTAGAGCCTCCTGTTTCCGCCGGTTGACATGGTCGGACCGCTGGATGATCGACCCGACTTTTGGCGGCCGCGGCGGTGGTGGTGGTGCGGCGGTGTCTGGCGACGCGGGTTGCTCGACACGGGCCGTGCTTGCGGCTCCTGCTTCGTACTCCCGAAGCAGGGCGGTGATTTCGTCTACGATCTCTCGGCTTTCTCGGCTTTGCTCCATCTTGCTTGACGGTTTGCACGGCTGTGTGGGCTCTGTGTAGCTGCCACCTCATGCTCGTGATCGGTGTCGTCCTCGGGGGGGAGAAGGTTGTTATTGTTGTTGTTCTGAGCGGCCTTCATGTCTTGTATGTGAACATGCCTTATCCACTTCCCCCTCTTGCTTCGGAGATCCATAATAACGGGTGATACTATTCGTCTGATCTCGTATGGCCCGCTGAACTTGGGCGCCAATTTGGCGTTGTACGCTGCGCTTTTCTTCGACAGAGGGTGGTCGCGCTTCCACACCCATTCCCCGACGCTTGGTTTCCACGGCCGGCGTCGGAGATCGTAATGGCGTTTTTGACGGTGAAACGCCTGTGCGAGCTGTACTCTAACGAGCTCGTACGCCTCCGTGAGTTTTCCCGAAGGTTATCAGGAGCGTCGTGCTCCGCGGTTAGCTGGTCGGTGTTCCCGGGCCCTGGTAGCTCGCGCCCGTGATTTAAGTAGGCGGGCGTGTATCCGGTGGCGTCGTGGAGAGCCGTGTTGTACGCGAACTGGAAGGCGGGGATATTCTCGTCCCAGGCCCGATGATCCTTTTCCACGTACTGGGTGATCATTGTTTTTATCGTGCGGTTGGTCCTTTCTACGGGGTTACACTGAGGCGAATATGCTGGCGTGGTGACGTGTCGTACATTCCAGGCCCGCAAGCGTTCTTCCAGCTGCTTGGACCTTAACTGTGTCCCGTTGTCGGATAGTACTGTGTCTGGTCGGCCGTGTCGAAGGAATATGCGCTCGGTCAGTGCCTTCGTGACGGCGTTGGCCGTGGCCCGTCGTAGCGGCACGAGCTCAACCCACTTCGTGAAACGGTCCTGGAGCACGAAGAGCCATGTGTGTCCCTGATGCGAACGTGGCAACGGTCCGACCAAGTCCAGCGTCACCTGTTCCCAGGGTCGGCCGATGTAGGTCGAATGGAGTGTTCCGACCGGTCGTTGCTGCGAGGCCTTGTGGGCCTGACAATTTCCGCAGGCTCGCACGTAGTTCGCTATGTCGCGAAACATCCCCGGCCAGTAGTATTTCTCGGCGATGCGGGCGATTGTTTTGGCGATA
This sequence comes from Camponotus pennsylvanicus, assembly GCA_023638675.1. Classification (NCBI taxonomy): domain Eukaryota; kingdom Metazoa; phylum Arthropoda; class Insecta; order Hymenoptera; family Formicidae; genus Camponotus; species Camponotus pennsylvanicus. The sequence goes on along the minus strand of JALHBL010000891.1, from coordinate 60,818 downwards.
CCCATGTGCCCGGCGGTGGGAGCGTCGTGGTATTCACGTAGTATCTCCTTCCGAGCCTCCTTGGGTAGGCAGCGTTTCCATTGCTCGTCGGCCGCGGTATCCTTGAAGTGCAGGCTGTGGTATATGAGACGGTACAGCTTCCCGTCTTCTATGCGGTAGTCGGGGTGTGCAGCGGGGTCGTGCTGCACCCCTTCGAAAATTCGGCGGTACCAGGAACATTCCTGGCATCTCGTGGCGCAAGTCGCCGGGTGACGCGATAGGGCGTCCGCGACGCGATTGAGTACCCCGCGGCGGTACTTCACGTCGAAATCATATTGCTGGAGCTCGAACACCCAGCGTCCGAGGCGTCCGGTTGGTGATTCTAACTTCTGGAGCCATCGCAGGGCCTGATGGTCGGTTATGACGGTAAAGGAGTAACCTTCGAGGTAACTCTTCATACGTCGGATGCCCTATACGATGGCCAGGCATTCGAGCTCCGTTGCACTATAATTACGCTCGGCCGCATTTAACGTGCGGCTGGCGTAGGCGACCACGCGCTCGCCTTCCTCAAAATTCTGGGTTAATACGGCGCCGAGTCCGGTCGTGCTAGCGTCGGTTTGGAGGAAAAAACGGCGCGTGAAATCTGGACATGCCAGAACCGGGGCGGAAATGAGAGCGCGCTTTAGCTGCTCGAACGCGGCTGATTCCTCCGCGTCCCACTTCCACCGGGCGTGTTTCTTAGTCAATTGTGTGAGCGGGGCCGCGATCGCGGAGAAACTTGGAATAAAACGGCGGTACCACGAGGCCATCCCCACGAATTGCCGTATCTGTTTCACCGACCGAGGTTCAGGCCAATTGGCCACGGCTTGGATTTTCCCGGAGTCGGTACGGATCCCCTCGCGGTCGATGACGTGTCCGAGGTATGTGAGGCGGTCAACGCAGAAACGGCATTTCTCCGGGTTCAGACGGAGGCGCGCGTTGCGAAGGCGGCGGAAAGTTTCTTTAAGCAGCTCGAGATGCTTTTCGAAAGTCCGGCTAATGATAATGATATCGTCGAGGTAAACGAAAATGTGCAGTTCTAGCTCGGCTCCGAGGACCGAGTCAAGCAACCGCTGGAACGTGGCCGGAGCGGAGTGTAGCCCGAACGGCATGACTCTGAATTGATAGAGTCCTTTGCCGGGTATGGTGAACGCGGTGATCGGTCGACTTTTTGGGGCTAACGGCACCTGCCAATAACCGTCCTTTAGATCCAGCGTGGATAAATACCGGGCTCCCCTTAACTTATCCAGCGTCGCGGTGATCTGCGGCAAGGGGTACGCATCCTTCTGCGTCACTTCGTTTACCCGGCGGAAGTCGATGCAGAAACGCTGCCGGCCGTCCTTCTTTTTAACAACCACGATGGGCGAACTCCAAGGGCTGTGCGAGGGCTCAATAATCCCTCGGGCGAGCATCTCGTCCACCTCAGTATCAATGATCGCTTGCATCGCCGGGTTGCGCGGGCGATACCTCTGTTTGATGGGGGTGGCGTCTTTCAATCGAATGTGATGTTGCGCCTGAGTCGTGGGCCCCTTTACCCCCTCGAACTCCGCGAGCTCGTCGCGCAAAAATTCCTGTAAACGTTCGTCCTCCTCGGGGGTTTTCCCCGCCAGACCTCCGGTGCTGCAGCAATGCATGGTCGTGCGGAGGATATGCAGGGGCGGGGCTGGTACGGCCAACCGTAACTTTGCCTGGAGGTCCACCCCTATGAAGACCTCGCCGGAGAGGTGCGGTAATATCTCGAACGTATGGGTGGCGGTTCGACCGGCAACCTCAACCGGCAGCGTGATTTTCCCCGCGGTGGCGGCCTCCTGGTCGTCGGCCAGTTGGACCCGGCCTTCACTGGTGATGATTTCGTAATCCTCCCGTGCCAAAATCTCGGCCACCTCGGCGTTGATCAGGGAGGTCTCTGATCCCGAATCGATCAGGGCTTCGAACGTGAAGTTCCCGATCGTAAGCGCGGTATGCAGTCGCGGTTTGAATTCTATGCGGGGCCGGGAGCGGTAGTCGCGACCGTGGTCTCTCCGGCCCCGGCGTCTTTTCCCGCCGGCGGGTGGCACTGCGCGGTGAGCACCCCGTCTCGTCCGCATTGGGAACAGAATTTCTTCGCCGGGCGCTTACACTGACGGCGGGTGTGCCCGCGTTGCTTGCATCGCCAGCAACATTCCGTCTTGCTGTACGCGGCGGCAACGGCGGGCTTGGTCTCGGCCTTCTCCCTTTTTACGGCTTCCTGCCGTTCCTTGACCAGATCCTCGTGTTCGCGGGCACGTGCTTGCAACTCGGCAATACTGCCGAAATCGCTGCTTCGGATATAAAATTTGTATTCCGGGTGCATGTGATTATATAAGCACTCGAGCTGCTCAAAGTGTGAAAACCCGCCCGCCCGGCGCATAAGCGTCATCATGACCGTGGAGTACTGCACGAACGTCTCATTGGCCTTCTGGTGCCGATTCTCGATCTCGCGGCGTAAGGAGGCGTCGTATCGGTGCGGTAGGAACTGTAACCTGAATGCCGCCTCAAAATCCCGCCAAGAGAACCAGCTGACCCGATGGTTTCGATACCACAGGAGGGCGTCCCCCCGTAAAAGTTCCGACAATCCGCGTAAAATTTGCTCCGCCGTGATTTGATAGTTGTCACGGAGTTCGGCCAGACGCTCTAGGAACGCGGCGGGATCACGGCCGTCGAAATGGCAGCCGCTCTTGCGTAACTGATTCATAACCCGGCTATCGGGCATAGCCGGGCCTGCACCGTCGGGGGGGCCTCGCGCGCGGTCGGCGAGGGGCCCATCACCATTACTTGCGGGCACACGAAAGACGGTTCCCCGTGTTCGCGCGGGTCGGTCGCGAATTCATCCGGATGGGCGTCCGCATATTCTCGCATGCGTCGGCGGATGTCGTCGAGAGTGCCGGTGCTCTCTACGCCGTACCCCGCGGCTAGCACGGCCAGTTGTTCCTTCGGAAGCGCGTACAACCACGACTTCATGACGATGTCGCTGTAACACTCACACCACACGAACGCAAAAGAGACAAAAAAAAAATCTTATTCGTAGTCTCACGCTTACAAGAAATAAAACGGTCCCTGTTCGGGCGCCATGTAACGGTCGTATTTTCGGTTATTCTTGCGCTGCGGATAGATCGTCGGTGAAAGGTTCGTAATAAGAAAATACGCGCTAGGTGTGTGACTGAATGTATATATTTGTAATTGTGTATAAATGTGATGTAAAATGTACAGAGTGTGTGTGTGTGTGTGTGTGTGTGTGTGTTAATTCCGCTAAATAAATATCTCACGCGGTAATCGGAAATCGCCCCGAATGCAGTTTTCGTTCGAGAGCCGATCTCGGTTACGAACAGCTGTGCGTGTTTACGACGCGCGAGACCGCGCGTGTTTTTGCGCTGCTTTTTCCGCGGGGAATCCCGGCGTTTCCAGGAATCCTCTGGTTCTCGGGATCGTCGGTCGCTTTCGCGGAACTATTTATTTCCCGACGCTACAATTTAAAGTCCGTGGTCGTGGAATTACAATCGGTGGTTTTAACAACGGCGGCGGAGGCCGCGATAATCAAAGGCGCGTTAACGGCGGCGGCGGAGACCGCGATAAAAGAATGCGCTTTAACGGCGGCGGAGGCCGCGGCAACGGAGTGCGTTATAACGGCGGCGGAGGCCGTGGCAACGGAGTGCGCTTGTACGGCGGCGGAGGCCGTGATTGCGAATCGGACGATGCGCTTGCGGTGTTTCGTGCGCGTACCAGGATCGCGTCGCGAAGGATCGGATTCGCGTTGCAGCTGGGTCGAGAGCTCTCGATCCGGGGCGGCTCTGAGCTCCACCTTCCGTGATAGCCCCAGCTGCAGGATTAGGCGGATGCACCTGTACCTTGGAATCGAGATCACTCGGCCGAGACGGAGTTCTCTCCACCTCTCGTCCGTGGTAGTCGGTGCTCGGTAGGAATTCTCAGGTTTTCTCTATAGCGTACAGCTAAGAGCGGATCAGGAGAATGGTACTTAGATGCCGAAATGAGCCCTTTTTATACCGGCTAATTGCCCGCGTCGGCGCGCGGCGGTATAACCCCTTCCGAACGGTTTTTCGGAAACGGTGCGGTCGGAGCCGTTCGGCGGGGTTCGGGTTGTGCGCCGAACGCGGGTTTTCGCCGGTCGGCGGTTCGGGCCGTGTCGGCAATGATCGGCGGTCTTCGGCCGATTTATGATCTTAACGGCTCTGGGCCGTTATCAACTGATTAACGACTTAAAAATGTGGGCGCACCGCGCCCCTGCCCTTGCCCGGCGGGTGTTCTGCCGGGCGGCAGCTTCCGGCTGGTGTTCTGCCGGGAATCGTAACGATGCTCCGGTATGCATCGTTACAACCGCTGCAAGGGTTTCGGAGCCCCAGCAGCAGGCGCGTAAGCCCTACGGTCCCTGGGGCGGGCGCGTCTTCATCTTGCGTAGGGCCTACTCCCTCGTTGCCGACGGGCGAGGAGCAACAAAATGCAACCGTCGTAGAAGAGGAAGAGAGTATGCTGATGGATCCACTTGAAATCACAGCGTTGGATTATCCACCTAATGCTGAGCCGGAAGAGGAACAACATCCGGAAGATCCGCTTGAAATTGCGGCTGTGGACTATCCACTCAACGATGATCTGGAGGAAGAACACCAGGAAGGCGAACAAGCTGTTGAACCAACTATAATCAGCACACCTAGGCCAAAGAGGAAAGCTCGTACTTTTCCGGGAGTTATCTCCCTAAATGATGAAGACGAGGAAACGGGCTCGGTGAAGAGCCGTGATACATCGACTCTACTCAGCAAGCTGAGAGTAAGGAAAAGGCATAAATCACAGGAGGATGTGGAACTTCCTAGCGACGATCATATGGAAGAGAGGTCCTCAGCTGGGTTATCAGCTGAATCAGATTATAGTACTAAAAGAAGCCAAAAAGGCAGAAAGAAAAAGAGTACGGCTAAGAATCCTATCCCTAGAATTAAAAAGGATGTAAGTGTGATAATTTCTTCGGAAGATGAAGAGGCTGGAATGGATTTTGCCCCGGACGACCTTCGAGTAATGGGCGCAACATGTGTGGGTACGATAGGCATAGATTGCATAAAGAATGTAGAACGCATGAGAGCCAAGAGTAAAAATTTACAAGGCGGTATAAGCGGTAAAATGCGAAAAGATCTCACACGAGCTATAGATGTGATTAAAACTTTAATTCTTAAAGCAGAAACAACTGGAGATGTACATAAATTGAGAATCGATAATAGATCTCTTAAAGATGAAATAGAAAGGCTTAAAGTGGAAGAGATCCATCGCAAAAGAGAAATGGATGAAATGAAATCCATAGTGGGAAATCTCAAGAAAGAAATTGAAGATCTCAAGGACCAATTGGATTTCGCCGAAGTAGATCGACGAAAAGCAAGAGAGAGCCAAAGAATCGCTGAATGGAAGGCTAAGAAAAGATCGGACAATGAAGTCCTTAGATCGGACTACGAAGTCTCTAGTGGAAATACTAACATAGAAGAAGATGTGAGATCCACTGGCGAACAAAAGCTCCCAAAGGAAAATCCAATGGATGGGCAAGAGCCCTTAGAAAAAAACCCCATCTTAAAGTCAATAAAGGATGCTACTACTGAAGTTATTATGGATGACGCTTCAACAGACATAGAAAATAGAAATAATAAGGAAATACAGCTAAATGAAGAGATAGTAGAAATAAACATGCAAATAAAGAAACTAGCTAAAAAAAAGCTGAAATAAAGAAGTTAGGAATAATTAGGGATAAGGATGGAAACAAGAATAAAGCAGAGATGTCACAGGAAATCTTTCCCCCTCCTTTACCCCAGCGTATACCTAAGATTAGGCCAAAGGTTTTGTCCAATATCCAACTAGTACCTCCTAGTTTGGATAATACTGCGGCAGCAGTAATCCCTAAGAACTTTACTGAAAAAGTGGTATCTAGGGAAATAGTCTGCTTAAGTGGCTCGGAGGGCCCTAGTGACAGTGCGTCGGATTGGAAGACAGCTAGGAATAGAAGAACAGGAAGAAGAAGTCGAAGAAACATTAACTTAGACCAAGGAAGACAGGATTCACAAACAACAGGACAACAAGGAAGTAACAAAAAAAGAGTCCCAGACCGTAAACTACTGAAAACGGCTGCAGTCACAATTACGGGCAAAAATAAGTTCTCATACGCAGCGGCGTTAAAGAAAGCGAGGGCTTCAATCTCGCTGAGTGACTTGCAAATCGACAAGACAAGAATAAGGAAGGCGGCGAATGGTGGACTACTTATAGAAATCCTGGGCCCAGAGGGGTCTGGAAAAGCTGATGCTCTTGCGGGAAAATTGAAAGAAATTCTACAGGACGAGGCTAAAATTGCTAGACCCACCACTAAAGGAAAGATCAGGATGATTGGACTAGACGATTCAGTCACAACAGAGGAGGTCAAAGATGCTATTGTGCAGTACGGAAAATGCACACTCGAGAATATTAAGGTAGGTGCTATCCGACCTATGAATAACGGCTTATTTACAATATGGGCACAATGTCCACTAAGTGCGGCTGTAAAGATTACCAGTCTAAAGAAAATTAAGCTAGGATGGACGTTAGTTAGAGTAGATCTATTAGACCCCAGACCCGTCCAATGCTTTAAATGCTGGCGATTTGGGCATCTTAAAAATACTTGCACATCTGAAGTAGATTACAGTGGGCTGTGTTTCAAATGTGGAGGAGACGACCATAGAGCAAGTGCATGTGATCGTTCCCCACAATGTAAAGTTTGTTCAACCGATGGAAAAGAGGCCAGCCATAGACTGGACTCTGTTAATTGTACGGTGGAAAGAAATCCCTATCGGCCGCAAACTACGAGACTCTCGTTCTCCAGACAAGCGATTTCGACGCGGAGGATCGAAACACCAATAGAAACAAATGCAATCTAACTTTGTTCAGGCTAACTTAAATAGAGCACCAAGTTGGTTCTTTAGTAAGGATGGCAGTGCTGCTATTTATTGCGACGCAAAGATAACCTGGATGCGCTGTCGTTTGGCCAGTCAAGGCACCACCAAATACGTGGCGATTCATTGTGGAGCGTACCTAATTATCTCGATTGCGGAAGAGGTTATGAGAAGAAAGGAAGAAGAGGAGAGACGTAGAGAGATGTTAGGGAATCCTCCCTTCACTCCCTGCCATACCCTCTGATAGGGATGGCCGATTGGACTTCCGATTTGCGCTACACGTGATAGACATTCAATTATTTCAATTTCGAATTACCTAGTTACTACCATCCACTAGTTTTTAATTTCACTTATATAATAAGTTTAACTAGAATCAAAACAACTAATGTTCCATTAGAAATAGACACGTGTACGAGTAGTAGATTAGGTGATCATGTCCCCATTGTCACTATATATGAGACAATAAAAGGGATACCCACATAACCGTAGGATGAATGGCCAACCGGGAGCCACAGTTTTTTCCCCCGACATAGGAGCTCGGAAGTGTTGTTACTCAACACACCACAGAGACCCAAGTAGTCCACAAATAGTACATCAATTAATAACTTTATTCCTTAATAACTAATTCATTCCTAATAGCTAATTCATTCCTAGGGAAGATTTATTATTAAATCTCATTTCCACTAGGACACTGATGGTTTATAGAGAAATTGTTTAATTAGTCTACTAGCCTAACTTAATAATTTTTTTATAATTTTATTTTAACACCTCAATTATTCTATTTACTTATTTTACTCGTTATCACTGTTATCACTATTATTTTCCATTAATTGTTTCTGTAATCAGCGTTATTAGTATTAATTAATTCGCGTAGAACGGACTAATAGAATGAGTGGGGGGAAATAGAGGAAGGATTACGGAGGACGCCAACATTGGGACTACTGCTCTTCGAGAAGTTATGCGACAGCGGTGGGCGGTGTTAAGGTCATAGGGGAAATTGAACAGGAGGGGTTTTTAGCCGGTGAGAGTCCGGCATAACCCGGGCACACGGGTGCACCGGGTATGCATAATGCATTTTCCCCTCCTGCGCAAAAAAAAAACCGCACGCACACACACCCTCTCCGCAAAAGGGACTTCCGTTTCCTCTTGCCTCCAAATTTCCATTTCTACTGCTTCTACCCCCTTCCCCTCGGCATGCCACTCACTTTCTCTCATTCTCACCTCATTCACATCTCCCTTCTCCCTCCATCCCTGGTCTTCCACATATCCTTTCCTATTTCTATCCCTCTCAACCTCCTTCATCCACCATTCCCCCTCTCCTCCCTCCCCAAGCACCCAACTCCTCGCCTCCTGCCAACTCCCCTCTCCTTCTCCCCAATCCCTACAACGCTCCCATGTGTGCTCCCACGTCTCCTCCTCTCCCTCGCACAGTCTACATATTCTTTTCTCCTCCTCCTCCCAGTACCTGCCTTCTCTCATTTCGTTCCCCAACCTGAACTTCGCTATCCTGCTCCATCTACTTTCCCCACACCCTTTGTACTCCGGTATCCCCTCCCCTTTTATCTCCTTGTACCATTTGTTGTACCTCGACTCCCTTATTCTCTCCCATCTTTCTGCCCTTTGCACCTCTCTTTCCCACCTTACCATCTCCTCCAGCCGTGTTTCTTCTTCCCCTCCCCGCTCTCCCTCTTCCTCCACCCACATCCCTCTATCATTCAGAAATTTCCTCCTGCCTTCCTCCCAACTCGAGCTCCTCCCTTTCTTCCCCGCCCTTTCCTTAACTTCCGACACAACCTTGCCAGTTCGCTTCCTCCCCCTCCCTCCAACCTTCTCTCGAAACTCCACACCCTCTTACCAGCCCTACATCTCAATTTTTCTCTCTGCAGCTCCTCCCTCACCAAATACCCCGGCGTCCTCCTATCTACTTCCAACACCCATCTCAGATATCTCTTCTAACCTCTCCATCCCCTCCCTTTCCTCCCACCCCCATATTTCAACTCTGTACCCCATTACCGTCCAGACCAGTTTGTCAAACAGCCAAATCCTTCTTCCCCAGTCCTTTCCAAACCTTCTCTTCCCAATCCCCCACACTTGGCCCATTACCGCCGCCGCCTTCCTAACCCTTTCTTTCACGTGCGCCTCTTGGCCACCATTCCTCTGTAGCGTGTACCATAGATAATTAAATTCATTTACCTCCTCCACTTTTTTTCCCTTCCACCTCCAGTCTCTTTTCCCCATCCTACCTCCCCCCTTTCTAAACCTCATGATCTTCGTTTTCTCCGCATTAAACTCTAACCTCTTCTTGTCTAAATATCTCTCTAGCCTTTCTATCATGCTCCTCATTTCCTCCTCCCCATCCGCCAGCAACATCATATCGTCCGCATACTCCAAGTCATACACCCTTCGCCCTCCCAACCTGATCCCCCCCATTTAACCTTCTTCATCTCCTCCAGATCCGCTAGCAGTATAATGAAGAGCAGCGGACTCAGCGGGCACCCTTGCCTTACCCCTCTCGCTGTCCAGAAACTCTCCCCCAACTCCTTTCCTACTCTGACCCTACTTTTTGTCTCCCTTAGCACCTCTTCTATCCTCTCCACTAGCCCTTCACTGACCCCTCTTTCCCTCAGCGCCTCAATCAGCACCTCCCGGTCCACCGAATCAAAGGCTGCTTTCAGGTCTACAAATAACACCACCACTTTTCTCCCCTTCCTCCCCAACTGTCTATTCACTAAATAGTTGAGCACATAAATGTTGTCCACCGTCCCCATCCCCTTTCTGAATCCCGTTTGATTCAGCGGAATACTCCCCTTGCGTTCCACTTCCTCCCTCAGCTTTTCTGCTAATACCGCCACGTACACCTTGTATAAAGTGGATAACAATGTGACCCCCCTATAATTTTCTACCCTCTCCCCTTCCCCTTCTTTACTATCGGCACGATCATCCCCTCCTTCCAGCTCTCCGGCCACCCTCCTCCTTTCCATACTTTGTTGCAAAACCCTCTCACCCACTCCTCCAGCTCTTCCCCCCGTGTTTCCACTCCTCGCTCGGAATACCGTCTACCCCCGCCGCCTTCCCTTCCTTCAATTTCTTAAAAACACTTCTCACTTCCTGCTTACTTATTTCCTCCTCACTTCCCTCTCCCTTCCGACTCCTTTCTCTCCCTCCTTTGACTACCCTGCCTTCCACCCCCTAAGTAACCTCATAAAATGCTCCTTCCATTCCGCCATCTCTATCCCTTCCGTCACTTTCCTCCTCTTTTTCCTCTCCCTATTAACTATTTCCCACACTTCACTTTCTCTACTTACTTCCGCCGCCCTTTTTTCCCACTTATCATTCTCCTCCTTCTTTTTCCTCTCGGATATCTCTCTGAACTCCTGCTTCCTCCTTTTATATTTCTCCCCCTTCCCTCCCTTCCTTCTCCACCTCCTTAATTCCCTTCTTGCCTCCCTCTTTTCTCTAAACACTCTTCATCCCACCAGCCCACTTTCCTCTTTTCCTCCTTATTTAGCTCCTCCTCTATCTCTTTCATTACCCCCTTCAACTTCCCCTCCATCTCCTCTCATTCCTCTTCCAGCCACCTCTCCCCTAACTCCACACCGCCTATCTTCTGCCTGAACCTATTCTCCCTTCTTCGCTCCATACACCCTTCCATATCCTTTCTTCTCCTTTGCCCCCTTTCCCTCTTACCCTCTCCCCTTTTAGCCATACCTCTACCGGTTGGTGGTCAGAGTCCAACCTGTCCCCTATCCTCATCCTTTCCACTCTATCCTTTACCTCTCCCTCCCCTATTATATAATCTATCACTGTGCACCCCCTTCCCCCAGTATATGTATACTCTCCCTCTTCGTCCCCCTTCGTGTTCCCATTGAAGATGCACCACCCTTTCTCCCCCAGGAAGTCCAACATTAGCCTGCCCTCTTTATTCATAATCCGGTCCTTTGACCGTCTCTTTCCTTGCACCCTCTCCCTTCCTCCCCTCCTCACCTTCTAACTCCCCCTTCCTCCACTGTCCTCGTGTTAAAGTCCCCTCCTATCAACGTTCTAACTCCTGCCTCTCTGTCCTCCACCCACCGCTCTAGCCCCCTCAGCGCCTTCTCCATGCCCTCTTCTGCGTAGACTCCCACTATCCTCCATCTCTCCTCCCCTACCCTTACCTTGCCCGTCATGATCCCGTTCGTTGCCACGGATGGATTCTGTCGCTCGTTGATCAAATGGGCGTTAAGACACGTCCGACCTGCTCCCACATACATCTCTATCTTTCTCTGGATCCCTCTCCCGCCCCCACTATCCTTTCCTCCTTCTCCACCAACTCCTTCTTTATACCCATCACCATTCCCCCTATCGCTCTTCCCTTCTTATTCCTTCTCCTTGCGCTTGCACTCCCCACTCATAGCCTCCCGGTAGCCTCTCTTTCACTCTTTTCCACCCTTTATCGTCCAACCATGTTTCCAATAACACCATTGCATCCCATTCTTTCAGCCCTATCCAAAACTCCTTATCTTTGTTCTCCAGCCCTGCCACGTTCCAAAAAGCCACGCTCCAACGCTTTGGACCAACTTTTGGTTGGTCCAAAAAGCCACGCTCTCTCCTTCTCTTTCCCTCCTCCTTCCTCCCTCTCTTCTCTCCTCTCTCCCATCTCTTATTCTGCTCCCCCCTCTTCTCTCCCCTTCCTCTTCCCTTCTTTTTTCTCCCCTCCCATCCCTCAAAACCTCCTCCTCCTCATCCCATTTCCAACATTGCTCATCTATCCATAACCTTCCATATCCTATTTTCACCCTTCTTCCCCTTCTCCCCTCCCTTCTCGCGGTTTCCTTTAACCTCCACCTCTACCTCCACCATTTTTCTCTCTTTCCACGTCCAATCTTCCATAATCCTCTCTTTCCTCCCCTTCAACTCTCTCTTTCTCTTCATAATTTCTCCTCTCTGCTCCTCACTCTTCAACCTTACAAGTACTATCTCTCTATCCTGCTCTCTATTCCCCCTACTCTCTTGACCGCCTCTATATTTCCTCTCACCCCTAAAACGTTTAACACCTCCACCGCCTCCCTCTTCTTTCCTTCTTTAACCTTTAGCCCTTTAATTATCACATTTTTTCTCCTCTCTTCACGCTTCTTCTTTTCCAAGCTCCTCTCCAACTCTCTTACCTTGTCCCCCCACCTCCCCTCCTTCCTCCCCCAGTACCCTACCCCCATTCCACCCCCTCTCTATTTCCTTCCAGCTCCTCTACCTTTCTTTCCAGCCTCTTTATGCAACTCATCAACTTCTCCCTCTCTTCATTCAATTTCCCCTCTCGCTCTTTGCACTCTTTTCTCAACTCCTCCACCTCCCCCCTCATCAGCCTCCCCTGTTCTCTGAGTCTCTCCTTCACCTCTTCCAATATCTGTCTTAAATCTCCCCTTCACCCTTTCACCTCCCTCAGTTCCTTCATCACCTACTTCACTTCTTCCCTCCACCTCCTCATGTCCTACCTCCACTCACTCTTCTCCATTTCCCAACTGCCCGGGAGGCTTCTTACTATCTTTAACTTCCTCCTCCTCCCCTCTCTCCTGCACTTCTACGTTTTCCCGTTTCCTCTTTACGTCCTCTGCCTTCCCGACGCTCCCAACGCTCCCGACGCTGCCGACGCTCCCACTTCTTGCTCTCTGCGCCCCCACTCCCCTTCATCATACCCCATCCTCCCGATCATTCTGTTCCTTCCACCTAGTGTCCTCTACCTTTCCTGCCTCTAGGCCGACTCCCTTCTTATACTCTATATCCCTAGCCCGTCTCTCTCACCACCCTGCGCGCCGTCTATACTTCACGCGCTCCCTGCCCGCGGCCGCTCTCCGCTCGACGCTTTCCCTTCTTAACTCTCCGCGTGCTCCTTGCCCGTCCCGCTCTCACGCACGCTTTCCGAACCCTTTTCTCTCTCTATCCCCCTCAATCACGCCTTTCCTCCACTTCCACACACACTCGCTCCTTCACTCTCTCCCTCTCACCTCACACCTCCACCAGCACTCTCCTACGCTCTCACACACTGCCAAAAAGAACTGCCTAGTCACCACGTGTCACTCTCTAACGCACCGGAAACGGAAGTCCCTTTTAAATAAATATATATTATTTAAAATTAGTGTTTCAAATAAATATATATTATGTATATATTTAGAATATTTCAAATAATTATATATTATTCAAGAAAATATTTTCTCATTTGAAATTTTTAGTATTTATAGACTTGAAAAAAAAATCTTGAATCATTTTTGAAATTATAAAATGTAAAGCACTATGTTAAAGAACAAGCAGCGTTCTCTGTCGTGCTTGTTTTTGAAATAGAATTTCCTTCCGATGGCAAAGCAATACATCTGTTTTACCTATAGGAAGCTACGCAGTCGATTACGCCTTTGTAACGTAACTTATCGTGAGCCACGTGGGTTTCGATCGCCTTCACGTGGTGCAATTATTTCATAATATCTTATATCCCGGACTTCCGTTTCCGGTGCGTTAGTATACAGACACGTGGTTTTTCGGGCGATTGTAATAGAAGAAAAGTTGTGGAAAAGTGAGTGTGAGAGGAGAAGTAAGTGTGAGGGCAGTGTGAGAGTGAATGGTGTGCATGTATGATGAAGGGACAAGGGCGGGTTAAGGTATAAAAGGAGAAAAGGGGAATAGAAAGGACACGTGGAGATAGGCCGTTAGGCATAGATAGGTGGTGATATAGAAGGTAAGGTGTGGAAAGGAAGACAACGGAGAGTGAGCATAGGGGGCGTAGTAGGGTAGGCAATAGAAGGGGAGCTACGAAAAGGAAGAGTATAGAGGGAAGGATGGCGGCGAGAGGTAGAAAGAGAGGAGGGAGTTTAGGGAATATAGATGATTTGTTTAAGAGGAAGAGGGCAGAGGGGGAGGAAGGAAAGGGGGAAGGAGGAAATTTTTAAAAAAGTATTAGGTGTACAACTTTGCTTCCGCCGTTTTTTTTTCCGAAATTCGAGGCTTTATTGTAAAAAACTTGTTGAGTCACTCCCAATGATCGTGCCAATTCTTCTTGACTTTGACACGAGTCTTCATTAAGTAATGCCTCCAATTCTGCATCTTCGAAAACCTCTCTTCCACCGCTATGCCGGTCTTCGACGTGAAAATCACCGTTCTTGAAGCGTTGAAACCACTCACGACACGTTCTTTCACTAATACCGGCCTCACCATAAGTATTTGAGAGCATTCGATGAGCCTCAGCCGCAGATTTCTTCATATTGAAGCAGAAAATTAAAACCTCCCGCAAATGACGAGAATTTGGCTCGTAAACTGACATTTTCAATCGAAAATAACTTTATGATGCAGACACAAATCGACTAATGTTTCTATGGGGTTATGTTGACAGATGCCCAAGTTTATTGCATGACGTCTATGATCTATTTATTTCGACCACTACTTACCACTAAAACCATCTATAGGAAAACGGCGGAAGCAAAGTTGTACACCTAATAATATAACGGCAAGATCACCGCGAAAGGAAAAGATAGAGGGAGAGAAGGTGAGGATGGAGAACAACAGAGAGGAAGGAGGGTGGAAAGAGATTTTACTGAGCTGGAGAGGGGAGATGGGGGAAATGATGAAGGAGATAAGAGGGATAAAGGACTGGAAAGAGGACATTAGGGCAATGAAGGAGGAAGTTAAGGAAGGAATCAGGCAACAAGGTAAGATGTTGAGAGATGAAGTGGAGAAGGTGAGAAGAGAATTAAGGGAGCAGGAGGAGAGATGGATGAAAGAGAGAGAGGAACTGAGGAGGGTTCAAGAATTAGAAAAAAGCATGGAGGGTAGAGAGGAAAATAGGTTGGAGAGAGCAGTTGAAAGAGGAGGGGAAGTAGGAAGAGGGAAGGAAATTGGAGAAGTGGAGAGTAGGATTAATGAGATGGAGAGAAAGATGGAGAAGAGAGAGAGAGAGAGAAGAGAGAAGGAAGAACGTAGTTATAAAGGGAGTAGAAATTAAAGAGGGGAAGAGAAGGGAAGCAGTGGAGGAATTAATGAAGATAATAGGTGTGAAGGTTGACATAGGGGAAGTAAAGAGGATTGGAGGGGAAGTAGGAAAGGGAGGAGAGTCGCTATGGGTTAAGTTGGGGAGCGAAGAGCAGAGAAAAGACATATGAGCAAATAAGGGTAAACTGAGGGGTAGGAGGGAGAGAATAATGAAGGACTGGACGTGGAAGGAGAGGAAGATGAGGTGGAGGTTAGAGGAGATAGCGAGATTGGAAGAAAGGTGTGGGTGGGATATGGGAAAATAAAAATTGATGAAGTATGGTGGAAATGGGATGAGGAGGAAGAGGTATTAAAGAATTGGGGGAATTACAAGAACAAAAGAAGGGGAAGGGGGAAGAGAAGAAGACTGAGGGATGAAATAGAGAAGAGGGATGGGAGGATTGGAGGGAGGGAGAAGATGGGGGAGTGGAGGATAGCGTTTTGGAATGTAGCGGGTTTAGGAAGTAAGGATAAAGGGTTTTGGTTAGGATTGGGAGATTGGGATGTAGTGATTCTAATGGAAACGTGGATGGAAGACGAAGGGTGGGGAAAGATAAGATTGCCGCGGGGATTCGAATGGGGGGTGCAGATGGCGAGAGGAAAGGGGAGGAGAGGAAGGGCAATGGGGGGAATGTAATGGGAATAAGGAAGGAATTGTTGGAAGAAGGATCGAGTATAGAGGTGAAAGAGGAGGGGATAATGGTAGGGAGAGTCAAGAATGGAGGAGAAAGGTGGAGGATAGTGGGGGTATATGTGGGTGGGGATATAGAGGGGACTTTACAGAGGCTGGAGCAGTGGGTGAATGAAAGGGAAATAGGAGTCACAACTGTGATAGGAGGAGACTTTAATGCGAGAACGGGAAGGGAAGAGGGAGAGGTGGAAGAAGAGGAATTAAGGGGGGAAGAGATTAAAGAAGGGAGGCAGTCGAAGGATAGAAAGATAAATAGAGAAGGTAGGAAATTATTGGAATTTATAGTGGAAAGGGGATGGAGTATTTTTAATGGAGACACAGAAGGGGATGAGGAAGGGGAATACACATTTACAGGAGGGAAGGGTAGTACGGTAATGGATTATGTGATAGGAGACAAGGAAGTAAAGGAAAGAGTAGAAAGGATGAGGGTGGGAGACAAGATTGATTCAGATCATCATCCGTTAGAAGTATGGATTAAAGGCGAAATAGAAAGGAGAAGGGGAGGGTCAGGGGAAGGAGGAAATGGAAGGGGAGTTTGGAACGAGCAGGGGAAGATGATATTTAGGCAGAAGATGGTACGATGGAATTAGGTGGGGAGGATTTAAGGGAGGAGTAGGGAAGGATAGAGGGAAGGATAAAAGAAGCGTTAAAGGAGACGAAAAAGGAGTTAGGAAATAAAAGGAAAGGGAGGAAGGGTTGGTGGGATGAGGAATGTGAGTGGAAGAAGAAAAAGGTGAGAGGTTTTAAGGGGTTGGAGGAGGAAAGAAGGAAAGAAGGAAGAGTTCAGGAGGGAGAGAAAAGAATACAAGATGTGTGAGAGAAGAAAGAAGGAGGGGAACGAGAGATGGGAGAGGAGGGCGGAGGAAGCTACAAGGGAAAGCGAGGTGTGGGAAATAATTATTAATGAAAGGAAGAGAAGGAGGAGAATAAATGGGAATAGGAATGAATGAGTGGAGGGAACAATTCATGAGGGTATTGGGAGGAGTGGAAGAGAGAGTAGTGAGGGGAAACGGGAGGGAAGGGGGAGGATAGGGAAAAAGAGATAAGTAGAGAGGAAATAAGAAGTTTAAGGAGTAACATAAAGGAAGGGAAGGCAGTGGGATTAGATGGGATCCCGGGGGAAGTGTGGAAACATGGGGGAGAGGAATTGGAGGAATGGATATGGGGATATTGTAATAGAATATGGAAAGGAGAGGGGTGGCCGCAGGGTTGGAGGGAGGGAGTGATAGTTCCGATAATGAAGAAGGGAGGGGAAGAGAAAGCAGAGGATTATAGGGAGGTCACCCTAATGTCAACACTATATAAGATATATGCAACGGTATTGGCAGAGAGGTTAAGGGAGGAGGTGGAAGGTAAGGGAATTATTTCACCGAATCAAACGGGCTTTAGAAAGGGAATGGGGACAATAGACAACATATACATATTAAATATGCTGATAAACAGACAAATAAATCAGAAAAATGGTAGCACTGTTTGTTGATATGAGGGCAGCGTTTGATTCAGTGGACAGGGGAGTTTTAATAGAGACGATGAGGGAGAGGGGTGTAAGAGATGGACTGGTGAGGAGAGTAGGGGAAATAGTAAGAGAGACAGCGAGCAGGGTGAGGGTAGGAGGGGAAACCGGGAAAAGTTTTTGGTCGATAAGGGGGGTAAGGCAAGGGTGTCCTTTGACCCCAATTTTATTTAATATATTATTAGCAGACTTGGAGGAGGATATGGGGAAAGTAAAATGGGAAGGGGTGAAACTAGGGGTGGGGAGGGTGTATTCCCTAGCGTACGCGGACGATATAGTTTTAATGGCGTAAGAGGAAGACGAGATGAGAAGTATGATGGGAAGGCTAGAATGATATTTAGATAGGAAGAGATTGGAAATGAATACCGGAAATACAAAAATAATGAGATTTAGGAAGGGCGGTGGAAGAGTGGGGAAGAGGAAATGGTGGTGGAAGGGAAGAGAGACGGAAGAGGTAAGGGAATTCCGGTGCCTGGGGTATACACTGCAAAGGAATGGAGGACAGGAGGCTCATGTTGAGGAAAGGGTCAGGAAAGCGGCGGCGGTGATGGGACAGGTATGGGGAATTGGGAAAAGGAGGTTTGGGAGAGACTGGGGAAGAAGACTCTGGATATTCGATAGGCTGGTGTGGACGATATTGGGATATGGGGCGGAAATATGGGGATGGAAGGAAAGAGAAGAAATGGAAAGACTGGAGGAAAGGTATTTGAGGTGGGTATTGGGGGTAGAGGGAAGAACACCGGGGTATTTAGTAAGGAAGGAATTTCAAAGGGACAAATTGTGGGGAAGGGCAGGGAGAAGGGCTGTGGCGTTTGAAAAGAAAATGGAGGTGGGGGAAGTGAACTGACGAGGAGGTGTTGGGAAGAGATGAAGGAAAGATATAGGGAGAGGAAAACAAAATCGAGATGGAAGGAGGAAAGGAAGGAATTCTTTGGGAGCAGGGGAATGGGGATAGAGGATATAGAGGGGAAAAGAGATGATGGAGAAACTTGGGTGGAGGAAATAGAGAGTAGGGGAAAGATAGGCAGAGAAGGAAAGGTGGGAAAAAATAAAGGACTCGAAATATAATAGATTGTATAAGGAGGTTAAGGGAGAGGGGATTCCAGGATATCTGAAGAAGGGTTGGGGAGAGAGTAGGTGGAGAAGGGTGGCGAGGTTTAGGTTGGGGAGTGAGGTAAGAGAGAGTAATTATTGAGAAGGGGAGGAGAAGAAGGTCTGTAGGATATGTGGGGGGGAAAGGGAGACATGGGAACACGTGTGGGAGGGGTGTGGGAGGCAGGAGGAGGTGGAAGGAGGCTGGCAGGAAAATGTGGGATGGGTGTTGGGTGATGAGGGAGAGGGAGAGGAGTTGATGAGGAGAATAGAGAGAGAAAGACTGGGGAAGAGGGAGGATTAGGGGGGAGAGAGGAGGTGAGAGAGTGAGAGAGAGAGAGTGAGAGAGAGAGGGAGAGAGGAAGAGGGGGAGAGAGTGAATGAGAGATAAGGAGGGTTAGTGGGGGCAGAGAATGGAGAGAAGAGCAAGAGGAAACGGAAGTCCAAAGGCGGTGTGTGTGTGTGTGCGCGGAGCAGCTATGGGTGGAGAAAAACAATCTGCATTCATGGCACTCATACGCAATTGAATTATATGCGAAGCGCGTATGGATAGGAGGTGTTGCGGTAATATGTAAGGGCGGCAGATTGCGAGCGAGATATTGTTTGGAATTTATTTTTGTAGAAGATTTTTGTAGAAGATTGTAACCCCAAGGGGAACATTAAATCTCTTATCTATATCTTATATCCCCTTAAATATTAATTTAAGCGCTTTGAATGTTAACTTTCGTTAAAACTCTTGAGGTGTTACCCAAAACTGCCGGTTAACGAGAAAAATTTTCACCTCTGTCAAACTTAGAAAATTTTCGATCTATGGTAAAAAATCTCTCAATAACTTTTCCATTATTAATTTTAGAACTTGACGTCTTACTAACTATTTTAAGAACTCTTGAGGTGCTATGCTCAGCAGAGCTCTCAACAGAATTGTCGATTACCGAGAAAAATTTTCGCCCTTATAAGACAAAAATTATTTGAAATCATAACTTCAATCAACAAGAACTTTTTCATCTCGTATCATTGAGTTTCAAGTGTTAATAATTATCATTAGAACTTTTTAAGGTGCTACCCAAAAACTCTCAGCAAGGCTGTCGGGACAATGAAATATTTTTGATCTTCTAAATATAGAAATTTCTGGATCCGAAGAATCCTGATCTGAGTTCTGGATCTGAAAAATCCTGAACACAATTTTAATTTTAGCGCTTTCAAGAGGGACACTAGGCAGTGGAATCACCGATTCTGCTCAACTTGAAATATATTATAGTTCCATCCTCTCACTAATTCATTGTAAAGTAATACGACCCATCTCTCAAGTATTCGCGAGAAAAACGTGTTTAAAAATTACGTGGTCGTTATGTACCGAACGAAAAAGATAGATTACTTCCGTAGAATTTCATGATTCCAAACCTCCTCTGTTGTGTGTGTTGCATATAATCGAATATACGTGAGATGAAGAATGATTAAGATTATGTTGCTAAAATGATTAAAAATCGATAATCAATGCGCATATAAAATACATAAATTTTGTTATAAAGAAATTGTTATATTTATTGAATAAATTTCTGTTTAGTTGATATTATGTATAGATTATTAAATGTGGTGCTACCAATAGCATCATTTGATGCTATTCTTCGTTTAGTCACCCTATCATCATATAAATACCAGCGAGTCGTATCTTAAGGGGATCCTAAAGTCGACTGTTTTATCGACAAGACGCGAAGAATTAGTTCGATCATAAATCTTTTTATTGGCTACACAGATCGATAAATTTTTTTCCACAATTAAAGTACTAAGAATAACGAAGTGAGGACCCTATAATTTCATGCAAAAAAGCCAAGAAAAGTTACTTATAATTGTGTTAATTACAGTCGTGTTATCGACTTCTTGTATCACGTCGTAACAATATTGATTTAATATATAAGTTTTGCAGTTTGTCTGTGTAAAAGACACAGCGCTCTCACTTGGGATAACATGAAAGAATAATACAGAAGTAATAGAAATGATTTTAGAAGCCTGTATAAAAAGATTTGTAATCGAACTATTTAGTGTACATGCGTGCGCGTACAGAATCGATGTTAAAAGTAAAATAGAGCAAAATTAGTTGACGGATAGTATGATAGATGGAACTACAATCTGTTATCGACAAGGACAGACAAAATATCGTATTGTCTCTTTCCCTCTTTCATGCGTGTGACAATTTATATATACGCATTATTATTATTGCATTCCCTCTCGTATTTTTTCTTTCGTTTTCTCGATCATATGCTCATTCTGTCTCTTTCTAATTTCTCGATCATTACATATCCTCCAGCTTCATGCTTCACACATACACGGTTACACATGTTACGTTTCCCTCTCTCTCTCTCTCTCTCTCTGTTTATTTGTTCGGTATTATATTCTTTCATTCGCTCATGTCACTTTTACTTTTTTGGTTCTCGTTTCTCTATATGAAAATAGTTTTTTATATGTATGCATTTTTATTCTATAATAAATATAAAATATTTGTCTCTCTTTCTCTCTGTTTTGTTAAAATAAATACACCTATATAATACAATTTATATATATTTTTTACATTTACAGTAAGAATAATCTTTATGATAATTGATCACAATTTACAACTACCAAGAATAAAGTTACCAAGAATAGTTTACCAAGAATAAAGTTTAGTAAAATCAATTTATATCAAATATGTATATTAATAAAATCACTATTACGAATTACCTCGACATATGATATAATAATGAAATTTACAAATTTTATTGTAGGAAAATTTTGTTTTTTTGACAAATATAGACTAGTTCTTATAAATTATAAATACACTTATCAGCTATAAGAATCATGTGACTATTATTATTCTAATCTCTAATTATTAAATATTATTGTATTGTATGAAATAAATAATTGAAATAAACTTGTATGTACTTGTTTTATTAAACATGTAGAAGCGTATTTAATTTTATTTCAGTGATTTTATTAACATACATATTTGATGTAAATTGATTTTACTAAACTTTATTCTTGGTAAATGGTTGTAAATTGTGATCAATTATCATAAAGATTATTTATTCTTACTGTAAATGTAAAAAATATATATAAGGGTGCAGTCCCATGGAGCGTATTACGATACGCGCGTATCGGGCGTATCGAGCTCCGACCAATGACAGACGATCCGCCGTTTTTGATATGCTGATGATCCGCTGAATTCATTATTCGAGCGGATCACTGTGCGATGCACCACACGTACGTGATTTGCTCAGTTCAGTTTTATCAGTGCAGTGGTATATAGCAAAGCTGCCAGATATTCTCCGCAAGCAACATGCAACGCGTAGTGGAGGGGGTAACGAGGATGTGAGCGTCAGCGTACGTGTAAGCTCGGCGCTTCGGCTAGCTTCGGATAGTAGAAGAGGACAGAATACAGTCTTCTGTCTCCTTCCTACCAAGCTGGCAACGAAAGACGGGTGACGCGCGACGATTCTCGCTTCTCGATATCTCAATGCGTGCAACAACGTTAAATGTTTTTCCCTTATAGCTTTTTATATTATACACATATTTTTTAATTGATAAATATATTTTTTATCTGATAAATGTTAATCTATTTAATATCTTTTTTACTGATAAATATATTTTACATATTATACATTTATCAGTTCTAAGAAAATATCGATATATTTTTTCATGTGAAAAATTAAATGGCATAATTTTTATAAACAAATGTATATATATATATATATTCATTTTTAAGAATTATACGATTTGATTTTTTAATATGAAAAGATATCACAATATTTTCTTACAACTAACAAATATATATAATATATTTACCAGTTATAAAAAATATCTATAATATAACAAGCTAAAAGAGAAAAACGCTGTCGTACGTATCGAGATATCGAGACCTGCAGTTCAAACAAGACCAGGATTATATGATTCCGTTGAAAGAAAGGACGTTTGAAAAAAAAGCTTTATGGAAAAAAGTCCTTAATATATTGGGAGGTATGTTCATAATTTATATATCATGTCATATCATTTAAAACTCATGATTTCAGTGTTCTGTATACCCAAGAAACGAAAACGAATTTGATTGAATTGACGAAAAATAGGCGTTAAAAATTTTTTTTGTTTGGATTACAATTTGTTTATATTTTTACGTTTAAATTTCTTATTACTCATACAGATAACCTTAAATGTAGTGATTGAGTAAATTTAGATTTAAAATTATCATTTTTTATTCATTTAATATTAAAATGAATCAACAAAGAAAAAATCTTTTTAATTTTGTAATTTTCTTTAAATACAGAAAAAGAAGATAATATAGAATTGGTGCAGAAAAAATGGAAGCAACTGCGCGATAGCTATGTGAAAGCAAAACGTAAAGAAACTGAATACATTCCAAGCGGATCAGCTTCAAATTGCTCGAAAAGGAAAAAAACGAAATTCGGTTTATATAATCAGATGAAGTTTCTTGACGACGTTGTAGGAAAGTCATCGTATGTATTGTTTTATCTTTATTTATCTGAAATATATACTATTTCGTTATATCTGAAAAATAAAAATAAAACGTAATGTATTTTTTAGTGTACAGGACTATCACCAGCTTGTCCGACTTGTCGGATAAAACAAGTATCGATGAACATGCTGATGATATAGAATCACCAATTGATGGTCATCAAAGGGATCAAATACCTTTACGGGTTACGATACCTCAAACATCAAATTCTTCTATTGGAAGTGAGCAATCTTGGACAAGCGCTTCTCCATCACCAAATCAGCAACAACAGAAAACAAAAAGATAGTTTTATTTTTTTGTACAATAATTCCCAATTTCTAATTTTTATGATAACAGGAGGCAAATATGTAAATAAATAGCATAAATAACTTAAAAAAATACTTAAAAAAATACTTAAAAAAATAAAATGTCATTAAGAATTCGTACAATTGTATGTAAAATGTGTTATTTGACTTTTAGAAATAATGTTAATATTTTATTTATTACTTTAGAATCAAAAGCCTGTGATAATACTTCAGATGTAACAGAAGTCATTTTATCAGCTCTGAAAGGCGAATGTGCAAGACAATCAGACGCAATCGATGGTTTATTGCTCCAAATAGGGAGTGCGTAAAGTTGGCCCCCTTTTTTTGAAAATTATAATTTTGAAAGTTGTTCTAGATTGTTCTAGACTTGTACCATATGGTTCCAGAGTACTGTTATTTTATTCAAACCAGTTCTCTAATAAAACGAAAAAAATGATTTTTTTACCTGGACCCCATTTTTCAAAAATTAAACATTTTCTTATCGCTATAGATTGTTCTAGTTGTTCCTAACATTGTTTCAAAAGGACAATTCCGTAAATCGAATTCAAAGTCCGGAAAACGAAAAAAAATTTGTTCAGCTGGCCCCCCATTTTTCAAAAATTAATCATTTTCTTATCGCTATAGATTGTTCTAGTTGTTCCTAACATTGTTTCAAAAGGACAATTCCGTAAATCGAATTCAAAGTCCGGAAAACGAAAAAAAATCTTTTTAGCTGGCCCCCCATTTTTCAAAAATTAAACATTTTCTTATCTCTATAGATTGTTCTAGTTATTCCTGATATTGTTCCAAAAGGACAATTCCGTAAATCGAACTCAAAGCCCGGAAAACGAAAAAAAATTTTTTTAGGCGGCCCCCCATTTATCAAAATTAATCATTTTCTTATCGCTATAGATTGTTCTAGTTGTTCCTAACATTGTTCCAAAAGGATAATTCTGTAAATCGAACTCAAAGCCCGGAAAACGAAAAAAAATTTTTTTAGCAGGCCCCCCATTTTTCAAAAATTAAACATTTTCTTATCTCTATAGATTGTTCTAGTTGTTCCTGATATTGTTCCAAAAGGACAATTCCGTAAATCGAACTCAAAGCCCGGAAAACGAAAAAAATTTTTTTTAGGCGGCCCCCCATTTATCAAAATTAATCATTTTCTTATCGCTATAGATTGTTCTAGTTGTGCCTAACATTGTTCCAAAAGGACAATTTCGTAAATCGAACTCAAAGCCCGGAAAACGAAATAAAATCCTTTTCAACAGACTTCCACAGCAAGCATAAACATATGCTTCTTTTCTTGTTCCAATCGAGAATTTTTTGTTCTGAGTTCTAAATCTACAAAACATAGTTCTGCATTATGAATCTCGTATCGCAATCGGTTCTTCCAAAAGCGCTCAAATAGTATTTTTATAACTACAGCTATCATTACAGCTGAACACCAAATTACATATTTGAGCTGAAAGCGAACAGAATAGTCTGGAACAACTCTTAGTTTCACCGGAACAACCCGTACAGCACAGAACATTGTTGTACCATTGCAATAACATTGCGGTAAGTGTTTATTACAATGGTGCTGCAATATTGCTGCAATGTTACAACAATGTTCTGTGCTGTATGGGAAATATATAGAGGGCATTAAAAAATAGTTTGTTGCTTTTTCCATCATGTTTTTTTGTTTTATTTTTAATTCATAATTTTGGAACAATGTAAAACAAACGTCGAACAAGACTAAAACGACTAAAAAGAATTCAAAATAGAAAAATGCTAATTTCATGTAGGTCCCGTAATGTGCAGTCTTAATTTTTCGTGCTGTTTATAAATATTAAATAAAAATGTTATATACATATATATCAAAAAATGAAAAATTGGGAAAATTTTGAAATCTAAATTTGTAAATTTGCTACATTTCATCACATAGATCTATACGATCAAAATATTCTGAAAGAGACAAAGAGAGAGAGGGGGGGGGGAGAAGGAAGGAATAATGATGTAGACATGTAAAGAGAATCTAATGTAATGTGATAAGTATAATCAGGAGCGTTCGTCTTCACCTGCTAGAATGATGGTGTATTAAAAAATAGAAGAGAGAACACATATTTCAATAACATTACATAATATATATATGGTAATAATGTATACATATATTTATAATAATAATATTCTATAATAGTAATAATGTTCTATAAAATGTTTCTTATAAGATAATTTTATATTATATGATTGGTTTTAATCGCGTCTTTTCCGCGTTATAAAATATATATGAAAATTGAAAATGATTTTCAAAATGCTCAAGAATTCTTGTAAAATAGGTAACAATAAGATATATATGTTGCTTGTGTAAGTAAATCGCAATTTTTTATCGTTACAATTCGATGAATAAACATATATTTTGCAATAAATAGTACGTACTGTGAAAGAAATATAAGAATAATAAATATACGTAAATTTGCAAGAAGAAAATAAATGTTACTATTATTGCATGCGCGCTGAACAGAAAACTTGACGTCACCTTGTGGCGCGAATTCTCTCGTCCAGTTGATCCACCGTAGGTTTCAAGAGACTTATAAGACCTTCCGTTAATGCATCCCGCGTCGCATTTTCGCAAAAGTCATCTATCTTGTCTATATATAATCTGAAATAATAATATAGATACAATCTAATCTAAATATATAAATGTTATATGTATCTAAATATATAAATGTTATATGTATATTATTATTTTATTATATAATTACCTGAAGTGACACACTTAACCTTTTACAGCATTTATAAGCACCGTTAACGCCACAGAGCAGTGATGCCAGAATGCCCACGCGAGCACCAGCAAATTATTTCATAGAGTATAGCTCGACGTTCCTGTGGAACAGTCGATGGTCGAGGGGCGTCGAGGAACGTCGAATTATGCTCTATGTAAAATAATTTGTTGGTGCTCGCGTGGGCATTCTGGCATCACTGCTGACAGAGCGCTACTAACGCTGCGTCGCGTGAATCACTGCTAGCGCATTCTTGTGGCAGACGTTGGAAACGTATTTCTGTATATTTCTTTGTTAAAGAGGAGTTGACGACCATGACGACGTTTCTTAATCGAAATTTTCACATTTTCAGACTTTGCATCATGATATCTCCGTTTACAAAGCACGTAGCGCAAAAATAAAAACACTTTTATTATTTAATTTAAACTCAAGCTATCGATTAATTCTACTAAGAACTCGATCCGTTGAGCGGTTATATGAGAAATAAAAATATCGAGTTATACTCTCAGTCCGACTCGCGTAATAATACACGGAGTGTCTTTCTTTGCTTACGTTGGGACTTAGCAAAGACACTACCGTGTCTCTTGATATTTTATGTCTACATAAATGCACAAATTTACGTTGCTTTTTATTTCAGCATAAACTTTCTTAGGCTTACGTAACATGTCATCATAAACAATCCAATTAGTACCATTACGTATATGTGCGGTGTAATGATCAATTGATGTTTGGGAATATTGTCCATGGTACACAATGCACCCAATATGAGTATAATGTTGTTTATTTAATTGGATAGAAAATGGAATGTCATTCAAAGCGGTTGTGATCGAAGATTCAATAAATAGCTATGCACCGTATGATACGCTCGTAAAACATTCTTCATTACATTTGCTACATCGAAGTTTTAAAACTTTTCCTTCCTTTATTGCGTCAACAATTTTTGCGTAACCATATTTATTTAATATCTCCTTATTTACAGGTAAAATACATTTCTTAACAATTTTTATATTGTGACACGTTTGACATGTACGTATTTCAATGTAGCTGTAATTTTCTGGGAATATATATTCGCATAAATTGACAATGTTCGATAAAGCATCTATTGTTACAATATCAGGAGTATCTTGTAAAAAATATGTGACATTTTTCAAAATTTCAGCTCGCATTTTATAAATCTTTTTAGTCGGACCTAATTGTACAAAGGATTTTATAAATTTAAAGGCATCTGTCGTCGCTTCGACAGTTTCGACAGTTTCTTTAAATTTATCGTATATGCATGCCGCGGCGAGAATTTGCACAATGCTATCAAAGCCACATGTATTTTTGACAATTATGTTGCTAGATCCTACTTTCAAAACAGGAGAAATATTGCCATTTTGTAACACACCTAAAGTAACATGTTTTTTATTAATATTAAACGTATCCCAACCAGGACATGCATCTAGATAAACACGTTTAGTTTTTTTTTCATTCTTATTTCGCCAATTCTGTTCCGTCGCTAATTCACAAGATTCCTCAGCTGATTCATCAGAATTTTCCGGCAGTTTTTTATTTAATTTCGGATGCGTAACAACTTCTGTTGAAACTTGTAGTGGCTCATGATGCGTATTGATGTTTGAAGTCGATAGAGATACTGGCCTGTTAATTTCTGACATAGCTAATTTTGCTTTACCGGAGAAAGACTAAATATGTACCGTTAAAAATTTATCTATTCGCATTGATTGCAAATTATACTTCAATAGTCTGTTTAATATCGTTAAATTCAGACTCGACAGCGGATGAACTTGCATTTATTTTGCCAAATCCAAATTTAGATATCATTATTCCGGAATATAATGGAAAATATGGTAACAAGTACTTAATTTTTTGCGCCATTGCTGGACAATAATATGGATTTATGTCTACACCTTCAAGAGCATTACGCAAGTCGTTAACACAATTATCAAAGAATGTGTTAACCCAGGCATTCATAGCATTTTTATCAGCAGAATTAAATTCTCTATTTTGATATATATCTTCTTGATCAACATCTATCAATAATAAATCCGATTCGTTTACATCGCGATCAATCTCAGTACCTCGCTCGGCAATTTCATCTATATTAGGAACTCCTCTTATTTTATTACATAACAAAATTCGAGATTTTTCAGCTAAAGAATCTTGCTGATTCTCGTCTTTTCCAACACTTTCACTGGAACAGAGGATAATCGCAGCTCGCACGATTTGTTGTAGGTCAATGAAATCTGTTGTCTTTGTTAATAAACACATCATTATGTAAAATTTTTTGACTTTGGGATAGACAGATATAAATATTTTCCATCTAGTTATAAAACTGACATAATGCGAAATATCTAAACGCAAAAAACATGTCGGCATTCTTTCCTGCTTATTCACAATCAATAAGAAACATATCGATAAATATTCCTTAATATCATTACAATTACCAAAAGCTCGTACAATAGCACCCATTAATGCTCTGTCAAAATCACAAACTACTTGTTGCGGACATGGAAAACTTTTTTTATGCAAACTACCGATTCGGCGTATTTCTAATAGCCAATAAAGAATCGCATTCGTATGCTGTGCAGCGCTTAACATTTGAAACTGGCATATTTGCGGTTGGAGTTTTGCATACAATTTGATAAGTATATATGACTTGACAATTCTCCATTTGGTAATTTTAATTTTTTTACCAAGGATCCAGTAGCATCTATTGAAATGTAATTTGGATATTGCATATATAAATATAATATGAAATATATATATGAAAAACGCCGACTTAGAAAAGAAGCGCATTTAGAGAAGAATTGCGTTTTTCACTTGTTTCACAGCTCGCGTGAACGCAGCAGTACCTGTGCGATTACCGTAGAATATAAAATATATAACAAATTATCAGTGAAAACAGTGTTTTGAAATCGTTCTGAACGTAGCAGATTACTGGCTCGGGCTGTGGCTGACCCTTCTTTTACATTAGATTTAAATGAAATAAATACGATAATCTTCCTATCACCCGAATCTTCTTGGGTAACATCCAAGAAGATACGCGAGACTCCTCATATCTTCCCCCTCAAACCTCTCCTCCCAATTACTTCCCGTATTTGTCTCCTGGAACCCTTGCTCCTAGTTACTCTCCCGTGTACGACACGGAACCCGACCATCCGCCTGAATTTCCGCAATTGTCGCCTTTTCCTTCTCCAGCCCACGAAGCAACTCCCGAATCTCATCTCTTCTCTCCTCCCGCTCTTCCTGCCCCTATTTTCTCCTGGATCAATTTTCGTGATCGAACCGCCGCAACGATTCTCTCCTTAACCTACCCTGAATACACAGATCCCATCCTCCCAGGTCCACCTTGGGACCTGGTCCCATACACATTCCTAGCCTTAAGAGGATGCCGGACTGACTTTTTTACCGACCGAAACGATATTTTTCTAGACCGAGATTTTTTTATTGGTTTAATAGAATAACAAATGCTTTTCCACGATTAAATTGCATATAACAATTAACCGCGGAGCGATCCAAATTCATAGTAAAAACACAAAAAATTAGAAAATTACAGTTTTTTTATCGGCTTCTGACGTCAGGTCACAACAATACTTGCTTAATATGAAAGTTTTACAATTTATATGCACGAAATAAGAATGCTTCGCATGAAGAATTGCATGAAGGAGTATCAGTGAACTTTCAGAAATGAGTTTAGAAGCCTCGTAAAAAATATTTCGGTATACAAAGTTTTCGTTCATATGTGTGTGTGCGAGATCGAGGCACGAGAGTAAAACAGGCCCATAGATTAGTTGCTCGATATCGAGACAGACGGCGCTAGAATCGGTTTGTGTAACAAGGAGAAACAATCTCGTACCATCCTTCTCTTCCATTTCGCGTGTCATAGTATACGTCAGTATACATATATGCGCACACTAAGGCATTATACTCTTGCGTTTTTTTTCTCGTATTGCGCGTCATAGATACTCGCTGTCGCGCGGCGCCGTAACAATCGTACGCGTAACAAGCTGCGTGAAAACAGCGTTACAACGTGTTACGTGGAAAATATTCTATGTAAGTTATACACAATATATATACACTATATATATATATATATATATATATATATATATAGTGGGCTGGTTGTTTTTAGAAATATTTCATACCAGATGCGGTTTGCATGTGCGATCTGGTTATTAAAATATTTATTTCAGAGGCGATCTATTCATGAGCTGATTATTTTTTAAAAAATCCAGAGGCGATCTAATTCGTGTGCTGGTGTAAAAAAACCCAGAGGCGATTTAATTCGTGTGCTGGTTATTCAAAAAAATCCAGAGGCGATTTATTCGTGGGCTGGTTGTTTTTAAAAATATTTTATACCAGATCCGGTTTGCATGTGCGCTCTGGTTATTAAAATATTTATGTCAGAGGCGATCTATTCGTGAGCTGATTATTTTTTTAAAAAATCCAGATGCGATCTAATTCGTGTGCTGGTTTAAAAAGAACCCAGAGGCGATTTAATTCGTGTGCTGGTTATTCAAAAAAATCCAGAGGCGATTTATTCGTGGGCTGGTTGTTTTTAAAAATATTTTATACCAGATGCGGTTTGCATGTGCGCTCTGGTTATTAAAATATTTATGTCAGAGGCGATCAATTCGTGAGCTGATTATTTTTTTTAAAAATCCAGAGGCGATCTAATTCGTGTGCTGGTGTAAAAAAACCTAGAGGCGATTTAATTCGTGTGCTGGTTATTCAAAAAAATCCAGAGGCGATTTATTCGTGGGCTAGTTGTTTTTAAAAATATTTTATTACCAGATGCGGTTTGCATGTGCGCTCTAGTTATTAAAATATTTATTTCAGAGGCGATATATTCGTGAGCTGATTATTCAAAAGAAAAAAACATCCAGAGGCGATTTAATTCGTGTGCTGGTTATTTGAAAAGTATTTCAAAGGCGGTTTAATTCGTGTGCTGGTTATTCGAAAAGTCTTCCAGAAGCGATTTAATTCGTGTGCTGGTTATTCGAAAAGTCTTCCAGAGGCGATTTAATTCGTGTTCTGGTTATTCAAAAAAAATCTAGAGGCGATCTAATTTAATTTGTATGCTGGTTATTTAAAAATAAATTCGAGAAGCGATCTTAATTTGTGTGCTGGTTACTAAAAATGTTTTACATCAGATACGATTTGCATGTACATTCTGGTAGCGAAATTTAAACGAAATTTAATTCAGAGATCATAAAGACACTGCCTCAACTAAAAGGCATATTCGATAAGAATAAAAATCCAGATGAGATGAATCATTGGACGCGTCATAAGAGATGATTCTTATTTTGAAAGCGTGCTATATTTCGATAATTCTTATATAATTGCAGCATGTCACATAGCGACAAAAGCTAACAAATTATTGGAGCAAATTATAGTGATTGCTGGCGATTTTTTTTGATGACACCAAGCTTCGAATACGATAGTCTACCCGGCTGTACGTATGATAAATTGGTGCCTAAAAAAAAATTACTTTTATCGCCGTTGCCTACAAATAATATAATATTTAAAAAGCTTTAACAACCTGATAGCATATGCTATGAAATTTATGCTGCAGCTTTCGCTACACTACTATAAACTATAGCCTTAGAAGGAAATCCTTGTAAGGAAAAATATTTCAATAATGTGTAAAATGTATGAAGCAACATTTTTTTTTAAATTATAGCAGAAAATTAATTACCTTTTCCAAAATGTATTGGTAAATTATTTATATATCATAATTTATCATATCTGATCACGATATTCTAATGAATATCGTTAGAAAAAGACGCCTCAATCTCGTTTGCATATATCGGAGAGACGAAAAAATTACACATATTATGGTTGCGTCTCACGGGAATGGGCGATGAAGGGGCCCATTATATTATCGATATAAATCTATTATTTCGATGCTTTTGAGGCAAAGAATATAGTGTGAAAATATTTATAAATATTATTTATAAATTTTACGAATATACATTACATCAAACAATTTGCATAATATATTTTATATTGTTAGTTTTTCATTATATCGATTTAACAAACGTCGTACATAAATTGTAACTTGTAGAAAGTTATATGCAAATATCCTTTTTATTGTATGTATACAGAATGTCGCAGAGTACTATATATGTATAAGCGCTTGTGAAGAAAGCGCAGTAAATTGAAAAAAATCCCATAGCATTTTACGATTTTCGCAATAATAGAAATATTAAATAAAATCGGACGAATGCGTATCTTTGCGTGTCTGAAAAAGGGAGAGAGAGAGAGAGAGAGAGAGAGAGAAACGCTCGGCCATTCGAGCTATCGCACGGTCTAGCATGATAGACATTTTGTCGGCGCGCGGCAAGGGAAAGGACAGCGCGGCGCAACGATGACGGTGTAACCGATAGTAGCGGCGTGCCCTGCTGTCCCTCCCCTTGTCGCGCGCCGACAAAATGCCAAACACACTGGATCATGCGATAGCTCGAACGGCCGAGCGCTTCTCTCTCTCTCTTTTTCTCTCTCCCACACACAGATACATATTTCCGATTTTATTTAAATTTCTATTATTATTACGAAAATTGTAAAATGCTATGAGACTTTTTTGTTCAATTTACTGCGCTCCTCACAAGCGCTTATATATAGTACTCTGCGACATTTTGTATACATACAATAAAAAGGATATTTGCATATAACTCTACAAATTACAATTTATGTACGACGTTTGTTAAATCCATATAATCAAAAACTAACAATATAAAATGTATTATGCAAATTGTTTGATGTAATGTCGTATATTCATAAAATTTATAAGTAATATTTATAAATATTTTCACAATATATTTGTATTATATATATAAAGAGACATAGCTAATGAGAGCAATGATAGAATTGTATTTAAATATGTATGCAATAAAGACAGATCTATACTCTAAAATCGTTGCTTGTGCGAGACGATAGAGCAGTAGAAATGCAACATATTTTTTGTTTCAATATAAATACAATTAAACACAATACAAAAAAAGCTTGTATTTCACATTGCTCTTTTTAAAATATGTGCCATATGTCTTTCTACTCTAGATAATACTGTCGGTAATATAACTATAAGTGTTGGTAATGTACCGACGCTTTTAGTTATATTAAAATGAGGGCGCCTACCCGTCGGAGTTCGGCCGCGACTCCGGCATCCTCTTAAGGCTTTTCTCCGCACCGCTTCTCCCGATATTTCCATTCCCTGTTTCATCCCCTTTACCGATAACCCCATAGCCTTTCCCATAGAATACTTCCGGGAAAGGTATCCTCCTGATTTTGATTAGATCCTCTTCGTCTCGCACACACACACACACACACACACTCACGTACATACTCATACTCACTTAATATTGTTACAGAATCATGTACTAGACCGTATCGATTTATGATTACAATTTTTATATAATCTTTCTTTATAATGAATAATAAATTCATTTAAATTTATTCTTTCGCGTTCAACTCAATTGATCCCTCACTTCTCCCACGCTCCTGAATCGCACTTGGTCCCGTCCCGGGTAAAAAGGATTAAATTCCTTTACCAAAAAGGGGACCGTCGAGCGGTCATTTGGACCAGAAATAGCGTAAGATCGACCCTTGCGGTCGTTGGGAGGGTCCCGTTAGCGCACGGTGCGATAGCGCACCAACCCGATAGCACACGAAAAATTGACACAATTCCCGATAGCGCACCAACCCGATAGCACACGTCCCGATAGCACACAAAGTAAATCGCGCACAATCCCGATAGCGCACCAACCCGATAGCGCACTAACCCGATAGCGCACGGATTCACTTTGCAACTTTTCACGCGAAGCGAGGGGGACGGGGTGGGTGCGGGAGGGGGGCCGAAGGCCCCCCTTGTACCCCCCCCGTGTGTGTGTGTGTGTGTGTGTGAGAGAGAGAGAGAGTGCGTGTGTGAGGGGATAGTGCTTTCGTGCGCGATTTCCTTTGTGTGCTATCGGGACGTGGGCTATCGGGTTGGTGCGCTATCGGGAATTGTGTCAATTTTTCGTGTGCTATCGGGTTGGTGCGCTATCGCACCGTGCGCTAACGGAACCCGCTCGCGGTCGTTGACCTATCTTTGGCTCTCCCGCAGGCTCGCTCGACCCGAGACATCTGCCCTTAAGGCACCTGTTCTCGGGATATAAGTGTCATGTCCTTCCTTCGGCCCATCCTTTCTCGGGCCTGGACGTAACACAATAAAGGAAGGAAAAGTTTTAAAACTTCGATGTAGCAAATGTAATGAAGAATGTTTTACGAGCGTATCATACGGTGCATAGCTATTTATTGAATCTTCGATCACAACCGCTTTGAATGACATTCCATTTTCTATCCAATTAAATAAACAACTTATACTCATATTGGGTGCATTGTGTACCATGGACAAAATACCCAAACATCAATTGGTCATTACACCGCGTATATACGTAATGGTACTAATTGGATTGTCTATGATGACATGTTACGTAAGCCTAAGAAAGTTTATGCTGAAATAAAAAGCAACGTAAATTTGTGCATTTATGTAAAGACTGTGACGTTGCCGTCCCGACGCGCGTCCATCCGCCCCGGAAATCTTCACGGGGCGCGAGCCGAGCGGCCGCGCCAGAAAAAGATTGCGAGAGCCGTATCGAAATCTCCGGAGAGACGAGCCATTATCCTTTTTCGCGCTAGTATTAATTATTTTTTTGCATCATTTTTGTACGTCGGGCAACCCGCCGGAGGGAAACCAGAAGAGGCCCAAGAGGAATCATTACGACAGCCGATACGACAACGCCGGAGGAACAGAGTCGCGGGTGGATTTCGCCCCCTGCAAATAACGGAGGAAAAACAGCCAAGAAACAGCTGTCTTGAGCCGGAATAACCGGATCGGCGCCACCCTCCCAGGGACGGAGGACGAAGGACCAGCATCCGGAAGACCGCGGATAACAGGGTCACCGAGATTCGGAATTTTAAATTATCGGGGCCGTTACGACCCCCGATACGGCGTTGTCGCGGGGCGCAGTAATACCTCGCGTGTCGCGGCGCTATTGGCCGCTAATCCGCGCACCCCTGCGCGCAGAATTGACACCGCTATCGACCCTGGATCGCGAGATCCAGGGAATCATTCTGGTGCGGGCGCTCTCGAAACGTAGTCGTCTTTTAAGAGTGTCTATTCGTTGTCGTCTTATCGTCGTTGTCGCCGAGGTCGAGAGGACGAGACCGAGGATCATCCCCTGCCTACGGAGCCAAGTATCGGTGAGGTTGCCCATCGCTCTTTTGTAAGCCACGTACGCGATTCCGTCCGCGGACCGGCCGCTCTGTCGCCGTCGCCATTTTTGTGTTTCGTTGTCGCTCGGACTTTGTACCGAGTTCGCGATTTTCGTGCATTTCGGGCGACCGGAGACAAGCGACCGAGGCATCAAGGACGATCGTAACGTCGGCCGTAGCGGATAAGGAACCGTTCGTCTCTCTCCGGGATTCGGGGTGTCGTTAAACGCGTAGTGACCGGCTCTCGTATATCGACCACGTGCGCGGTAAATCGCGGGGAATGCGTTCGCGATCCGTGTTGTCGAAAAGAGTTGTCGAAACCGCGTAAGACATCCCCGCAATCGATCTCCGGGCAATTTTCGTTTCTAATTAGCGTGTATGTGAGCGTGTGACTGTGTGCGTCTCGCGACGGGTCAAAAGTCGTGCTGTCTTTGTCGCGCTTGTTGCTTGTATGAATCGCGCATATTGTAAGGTATTTGTCGTACGTTTGAGTGTGTCGCGGTGCATAATAGATTAAGAAAGTGTCGAAATTCGAGGGTTCGCGTAGATAGAAAACGTTACGCCGAAAAGAAGCGAAGCGGCGTCCGACGGCTATCGAATTCCGAGCGAATCGATCTTGCTCGTAGCAAGAGAGATTTTTCGTCTTCGCAAATGGCTTGATTATTATCGCTCAATTATTCAACCTCTTTTCGAACATAGTGCTGTCGATTAAAAGAGCGAGTAACAAAGAGAATAGATCTGTTAAATGCGTCCTCGAGGAGATTGTCGAAATTTCCGTTACGCTCTCGAAACGCCGTTCGGTCTCGCAAAGTCCGGCCATAAAAACGGGCCTGGAGGACGATAAATATCTCCGCGTTCTTATGATCTTGATTTCGTATTGCTATTGTTATCACCGCTGTCGATCTGTTGTACGTTATTTTAAATTTTCGCATTTATGTTAAACTCAGTTATATTTCGTTAATTCAGTCTCGCTAATTTATGTCATTATTACTATTTCTTTCTAGAACTTGTTATTTCTTTCACTTTATATTCTTTTCTATTACATTTCTATTTCATTTATTTCTATTACTTTCTATTTCATTTATTTAAATAAATTTGTTATATTCTCTTTTATATTAAATTCGCGTAATTTATTTCAGTGTTCGCTTCTCGTGTGTGTTAAATTCCGTTGTGTTCGTCAATTTTCGTAATCACCGACCGCTTCGCATCAAATAATTCAATATCCTTTTCAACGGACCCTGTCCCTCTACCGTTAGGTGAGCTAGTCGGGCCGTGGCGAAACAGGCTAACGTTTTTCGCGTTATTCTGCGAATTGATGCGTGAAAGACCGTATCTGGCGCCCAACTTCGAGATCTCGAGACGGCCTTCGCTTCGCCGCGGCTCGCGCGAGAACACCCTCCATCTTAGTTCCTCCGAGCGCGAGTATCTCTATCCGCCTTGTGTTTTTGACGGCGTTTTCGCTCCCCATTAACATCCTCCTCTCCAACACCCGAGGAGGATCGAAAAATTAAAAATAAAAAAGAAACGTCGCAAGACATAAAATATTTTATAACGCGGAAAAGACGCGATTAAAACCAATCATATAATATAAAATTATCTTATAAGAAATATTTTATAGAATATTATTATTATAAATATATTGTCTGAAAATCGAGTCAAGTAAAACCCGCAATTATATTCGTACTCGTATTTGGCGCGTCAGTGACGTACACAGAGCGAGTGTTAGCGGCAAATAGCAAGCTCAATAATTGTCGTCACCTCGCGCCTATCGCGCCACGCGGTTTCGACGCCACTGGCGCCCAATCACGGGCAGCCATCGCGACAGTGCCCAAAAGAGGCCAGCGATAATAAAATTTGTCCTTTGAGAGTAATCTAGTCTCAAATCATGCTACGAAAAAATGTCAACGGATATACGTTGCTTTCTGCAAAAGCCTAGATCATTCTCGAAGGACAGAACATATATAAACCACCGCCGAGAAACTCTTTCGCTTCTTGTTTGAAAGTACTTCGCTTCTAACACGTTACTGCTTCAAAGCAATTTTCTTTGTTCCGTTGCTTGCGGAAATCTTTTGCCGGCGGTGGCTCTAAACTCTTATCTCTAATTCAATAGACATTGTTAAAATTATTTGGTGTAATTTATTTGATTAAAGTGTGCAGTTTGCATTGTTAAAATCAAGCGCGACTTATCTGACTATCCTTTACGTTCGATTCGACTTCTCGCTACCTGTCTCACTCCCGCGTCCGCTAAACTATCGAACATTAAGTGGTCCTTCGAGCCGGAGCTGAGTCCGTGAAACTGGTGCTGTTCCGTGGAGAGTGACGACCGTGACCTCGAGGGTGAGTGGTGTGCTTCCTCTGTGCTTCGGAGTGTGACCGCCTAGAAGGAGAAAAAAATGAGCCTCGAGGTACAGGTGCTGGCAGACGCGCAAGTTGAGCTGTACCGGAAAATCTCCCGCACGGTGGAAAACCTGCGGAAGCTGGGTTCGAATAAGATTACGCTGGGGGCGGTAGAATCTCGCCTGCAGAGCCTGGAATCAAACTGGGCTAAATTCGACGCCCAAGATGATAAGTTGTTCGCCCACCGGGAGGTGCTTGCTGGGCACGATTATTATAAGCTTGACGTACCTACGTTGACCGAAGAAGCTTACCTCAATCAAAAGGCGACACTTCTGGACTGAAAGCACTCTTCCAAGGCCAAGGAGGTCGAAACTTCAGCTGCGACTCTGGGAACGCCGAGTTCCGCTCCCAGGACGACTCTACCTCGCATTCAGTTGCCGACGTTCTCCGGAAAATACGAGGATTGGCCCGCATTTCGCGACCTCTTCCAATCTCTCATAGGGAAGGATAGCTCGACGACCAAAGTGGAGAAGCTCCACTACTTGAAGGCGTGCCTAAAAGAAGAAGCGGAATCTTCAGTACGCAGCCTGCCGACGACAAGCGAGAATTTTGAGCGTGCATGGCAGACCCTCGTCGATTATTACGAGAACAAGCGTCTCCTCGTGCGTTGCTACATCTCCCAGTTTACGTCTCTCCAAAGGTTGAAGGGTGAGTCAGTAATAGAACTACGTAAACTCTACCATAGCGTGAAGAGCACCGTCGGCTCTCTCGAGAGTATCGGCCGGCCGATAATGAAAGGTGAAGACCTTTTTGTTCACCTTGTGGTCGAGCTCTTGGACCCTCGATCGCGGCGCGAGTGGGAGAATTCGCTGGGTGACAAAATGGAGCCGCCGACGTACGAAGAGCTCCAGCAATTTTTAGATCGTCGACTCCGTACGCTCGAGTCGCTACAGCCGATTAAAACGGAGCCGAATCCGGTCAAGTCAGCCGCCAGCGCGTCAGCCAAGCAAACGCGCGCGTTGCATACGCAGAAACAAGACGGCAAGCAAGGTCGTTGCACTATGTGCCAGCGTGATCATTTTGTTATGTTGTGCGACAAGTCCCAGAGCGCGGCTGAGAGGAAGCAGCACGTCGAGACAAATGGTCTTTGTCTCAACTGCCTCGGGAGGCACCGGCTTAACGACTGCTCTTCCAAGAAGACTTGCTCTGTCTGCAACGCCCGGCACCACATGTCTCTGCACGATGCTTGTCTAGAGGTAGGCGCCGTGAAGACAACACACGTTTTGCATCACCCAGCCAGACCTCCTACGACAGTACTCCTCGTCACCGCTCGCGTTTGCGTTACCGACCGGCATGGGAAACTACACGCTGCGCGCGCGCTAATCGACCAGGGTTCCGAATCTTCTCTGGTCTCCGAGTCGTTGGCTCAGCGACTTAGATTACCGCGGAAACATACCTCGATTTCGGTCTTCGGCGTCGGAGGCAAAATGACAAGCGTCGCTCGCGGCTTGGTGCAACTGGAGGTGTCTTCGAAGGAGGGAAAGTCGCCGATGACGGTGTCGGCCTTGATCCTCCCGCAGCTCACTATCTATGACGGCTGCAGCCGGGCTAAGAAGCAACCTTGGAGTCACCTTGCGGGATTAGATCTAGCCGATCCTGACTTCCTGTCCACCGGCCCGGTGGACTTACTTCTCGGCGCTGATGTCTACGCCTCCATCCTCCTCCATGGACTTTGTCGAGGAGGACCTCAGGAGCCTGTCGCACAAAAAACCATATGGGGATGGATATTATCGGGAACCGTCGGACGGCAATCGAAAGCAACAGGGCAGTCTCAATCTTACGTGTGCCAAGGGGACGAGCAACTCACGGGTCTGGTGCAGCGGTTTTGGCAGCAAGAAGAAGTTGAGCCCACCCGTGCTCCACTGTCCATCGACGAGCAGACTTGCGAAGAAATCTTCGCTGACACACACAGAAGAAACGCTGACGGTCGCTACGTGGTGCGCCTCCCGTTGATCAAGCCGCTACCGAATTTCACGGGGACAAGACGCACCGCCATGCGTCTTTTAATGAACATGGAGCGCCGTTTCAGTCACAACAGCCGTCTTCAGCAGTTGTATACTGACTTTATGAGGCAGTACGAAGAGCTCGAACACATGTCCGCGACGCCCAGGGCAGATGAAGAAGGAGATCGAAGCTGCTTCCTCCCACATCATGGCGTGCTGCGCGAAGCAAGCGCTACAACAAAATTACGGGTTGTCTTCAATGGCTCTGCTACCACTGCTCAGGGAGACAGCCTCAATCAAAATCTACTGGTTGGTCGGAACTTACTGCCTGCCCTGGGAGACTTCTACGCTGGCGCCGTCATCTCTATGTCCTAGCCGGACATAGAGAAAATGTATCGTCAGATCTTGGTCAGCCCGGAGGACCCTCATCTGCAAAAGATAGTCTGGCGTAACGACAAGACGGAAGAGGTAACAGACTATGAGCTGAACACCGTTACGTACGGATTAGCCTGTGCGCCGTTCCTCGCCATGCGAACTCTGAAGCAGCTCACCCTCGACGAGGAGAGTAAATATCCGGAAGGCGCCGTGTCCTTGCGCCACGATACATATATGGATGACATCCTCACCGGGACCAATTCCCTCGAAGCAGCTCGGGAACTCCGACGGCAGCTAACAGAGTTGTGCAAGGCGGGCGGCTTCCCCCTGCGCAAGTGGTCCGCGAATCACGCCGAGCTTCTTGAGGACGTTCCGGCGGAACATCGGTTGCAGCGCGACCTGCGCCACTGGCAACCCAACGAGAGCCATGCCACGCTGGGACTCCAATGGCATCCCAGCATCGACTCCTTCTCGTATGCGATTCCCGTGGTCGACATGCCAACAACCACGAAACGGTCCGTCCTGTCTCTAACAGCTCGCCTGTTCGACCCTCTGGGGTGGTTGGCTCCAGTAGTGGCGCG
Source organism: Camponotus pennsylvanicus (assembly GCA_023638675.1). Lineage (NCBI taxonomy): Eukaryota > Metazoa > Arthropoda > Insecta > Hymenoptera > Formicidae > Camponotus > Camponotus pennsylvanicus. Next base: position 20,494 of record JALHBL010000891.1, on the reverse strand, counting down.
TGCGAAAATCTTCTTTCAATCCACTTGGCTCATGGGTGTTGATTGGGATACTCCTCTGGATAATCGCCAGTCTCAACTCTGGGACGACTTCAAAGGAGACTTGCCGAGATTGGCGGAGATTCGAGTGCCACGTCACTTGCCCGTCGGATCTTTAGCCACCTCCGTCGAATTGCACGGATTCGCCGATGCATCAGAGCGGGCTTTTGCGGCTGTGGTTTACTTGTTGACGACCACTGGAGACAAGGAAAAACAGGTGAGCTTAGTCGCAGCTAAAACTAAAGTGGCGCCTATTAAACAGGTAACACTACCTCGACTGGAATTATGTGCCGCCACTCTGCTAGTCCGCCTGGTAGGCCATGTTCGCCCTATGATTGCGGAAGAAGCGCCAGTTCACCTCTGGACGGACTCCACCGTCGCTCTCAGCTGGATCCAGGGGCATCCTTCGCGGTGGCAAACATACGTGGCCAACCGAGTCGCAGAGATTCAGACGGCTCTTCCAGGCGCCTCATGGCATCACCTTCCTGGAACGGACAACCCCGCTGACTGTGCGTCGCGGGGTATCTCGCCGAGCGAACTGATCGCTCATCCACTCTGGTGGCAAGGTCCTTCCTGGTTGCGGCTCGGAGCTCCACCGCGGTCCACGGAAGTCCTCAACCCAGAGGATGACGAGCTGCTGGAGAGGCGAGCCAGAATTCAAGCCGCCGCCGTCAGACCGCAACCCATTGAACCTGAGGAGATTACCGGATTCTCCTCTTTCACGCGTCTGATCCGGGTAATCGCCTGGTGTCTCCGCTGGCGCCGTAGAGGCCAGGCACCACCAGCTCCTGCAGCTGCGCCACGTCTCGCTGTTGCCCTCTCTGCTGGCGAATTGGATGACGCTCGCCAGTCTCTAATCCGCATGGTCCAAGCTAAACATTGGAGCAACGAATTAAAATCTTTAGCCAAAGGGGAACCAATAGCAAGGGGGAGCTCTCTTTTAAAACTTACTCCCTTTATAGATCCTCAAGGCAACCTCAGAGTCGGAGGGCGGCTGAGACACTCATTGCTGGCCTACGATGCAAAGCACCCTGTGATCTTGCCGAGCCGCTCACACCTGACGAAGCTCATCATTGAGGCTTTCCACCGAAAAACTGCATGTCGGAGTGCAGTTAATCCTCGGCTCCATCCGACAGCTTTACTGGGTGCCTCGCGGTCGGGCCTTAGTCAAGGCCGTTCTGCATCGGTGCATCACCTGTGTGCGATGGCGGGCGGCAACCCCACTGCAGCTGATGGGCGACTTGCCTTCGCGTCGGGTCACTCCAGCTAGACCGTTCCTCAATACTGGCGTCGACTACGCCGGACCGCTAATGCTGAGGACCTCGAAAGGGCGCGGCCATCGCGCATACAAGGGCTACTTCGCAATCTTCGTCTGCATGAGCACGAGGACCGTCCATCTTGAAGCCGTCTCGGACTACTCCACAGATGCCTTTCTCGCCGCCTTGCGACGGTTCACGGCTCGCCAAGGTCTGTGCCACAGCATCACAAGCGACTGCGGCACTACCTTCGTAGGAGCGGACAGGCAGCTTCGAGAGTTCTTCTCCACTGGGAATCCCGAGCTACGACGCGTCGCCGATCAGCTAGCCAATGATCGGATCGTTTGGCGTTTCAACCCTCCCTCCGCTCCGCACTTCGGAGGGCTCTGGGAGGCGACAGTGAAATCGGTGAAGCACCATCTGCGCCGAGTACTAGGCGAAACCTCGTTAACATACGAGGAATTAAGCACGCTGCTTGCACAAGTGGAAGCGTGCTTAAATTCAAGGCCACTCCAGGCCTTATCGGACGACCCGGACGACACTACGGCGTTGACTCCTGGCCACTTCCTCAACGGCGCTTAATGCCGTGCCCGAGGCCAGCCTCGCTCCGGTGCCCAGCAACCGCCTGGCGAGGTGGCAGATGCTCCAGAGGATGCGCGATCATTTCTGGGAGAAATGGTCGCAGGAGTACATCCACTCCCTCTTGTCTCGACCAAAGTGGAAGGCCTCTACGGACGAGATTCAGCCGGGCCGCCTTTGTCTCATCCGAAATGAGACCACGCCGCCCACACGCTGGCCTCTCGCCCGGATAGTCGCAGTCCACCCAGGAGACGATGGCCTCGTCCGCGTCGTCACCGTCCACACAACGTCCTCCGAGCTCAAGCGTCCCGTCGTCAAGATCGTCCTCCTACCGAACGGCAACATAGACGATGACGAAACTCAACGATAAACTTGGCCGGGTTCTTTGCCGTACCGAAGAACTTCGTTGTATATATTGTAAAAACCCTGAAAAGGAGGAAAGGAATATTCTTCAATAATTCACCTTAATGCTGCCTGTGAATTATACTCGCTTAATTTTGCGTTAATATCAGAACGGAATTTATCACTTCCAGCTGCTATTCCCTTGCCGTTAATAATTCTATTGTATATACTTTCAATTTTTGTAATGTTCCTTTCCTGTGCAGGTTGTTCTTTTTTATTTTGTGCTTTTCTTTTCTCTTTTTCTTTCTTTTCTCTAATTATAACTTAATGATTACGAAAAAGCAATTGCGAAATTGATCGCGTCATAACTCACATTATTGCTCATTCATAAACGACAGCTCGAAGTCGCGATTCCGCTCAACCAAATAAGGGAATATGCTATAAAAAGAATCGCACAGCTGTTATTTATCTTGTTCGACGTCCGTCCCCGCCTCACGCCGGCTTATCCGGCCGCTCGCGTGCTCGCTGCATCAGGTTAGGCGGATTGTCCACTGATTACTTAAAAAAAAAGGGGGGACATTTGCTTCCGCCCCCTCGCGCACTTTGCCTGCACCTTAGGAACTCGCGGATAAAGAACTCGCGGATAAACGCGTTTACTCTGCTTAATACTGCATAATTAACTAGACAATGCCCCCGCGCACTCACGTAGTCGCGTGCCGCGTTACGGGCTTCATTGATAGGTGGCAGGAGCGTACCCTGCGAAAATGCGCCCGAGTCTTCCGAACAATTTCGACAACAGTCGTTGACGAGACGGGCGGAATGTCTGAAAATCGAGTCAAGTAAAACCCGCAATTATATTCGTACTCGTATTTGGCGCGTCAGTGACGTACACAGAGCGAGTGTTAGCGGCAAATAGCAAGCTCAATAATTGTCGTCACCTCGCGCCTATCGCGACACGCGGTTTCGACGCCACTGGCGCCCAATCACGGGCAGCCATCGCGACAATGCCCAAAAGAGGCCAGCGATAATAAAATTTGTCCTTTGAGAGTAATCTAAAGTCTCAAATCATGCTACGAAAAAATGTCAACGGATATACGTTGCTTTCTGCAAAAGCCTAGATCATTCTCGAAGGACAGAACATATATAAACCACCGCCGAGAAACTCTTTCGCTTCTTGTTTGAAAGTACTTCGCTTCTAACACGTTACTGCTTCAAAGCAATTTTCTTTGTTCCGTTGCTCGCGGAAATCTTTTGCCGGCGGTGGCTCTAAACTCTTATCTCTAATTCAATAGACATTGTTAAAATTATTTGGTGTAATTTATTTGATTAAAGTGTGCAGTTTGCATTGTTAAAATCAAGCGCGACTTATCTGACTATCCTTTACGTTCGATTCGACTCCTCGCTACCTGTCTCACTCCCGCGTCCGCTAAACTATCGAACATATATGTATACATTATTACTATATATATATTATGTAATGTTATTGAAATATGTGTTCCCTCTTTTATTTTTTAATACACCATCATTCTGCAGGTGAAGACGAACGCTCCTGATTATACTTATCACATTACATTAGATTCTCTTTACATGTCTACATCATTATTCCTTCCTCCTCCTCCCCCTCTCTCTCTCTCTCTCTCTCTGTCTTTTTCAGAATATTTTGATCGTATAGATCTATGTGATGAAATGTAGCAAATTTACAAATTTAGATTTCAAAATTTTCTCAATTTTTTATTTTTTGATATATATGTATATAACATTTTTATTTAATATTTATAAACAGCACGAAAAATTAAGACTGCACATTACGGGACCTACTTGAAATTAGCATTCTTCTATTTTGAATTCTTTTTAGTCGTTTTAGTCTTGTTCGACGTTTGTTTTACATTGTTCCAAAGTTATGAATTAAAAATAAAACAAAAAAACATGATGGAAAAAGCAACAAACTATTGTTTAATGCCCTCTATATATTTCCCATACAGCACAGAACATTGTTGTAACATTGCAGCAACATTGTAATAAACACTTGCCGCAATATTAGGCCAGCTAAAAAAATTTTTTTTCGTTTTCCGGGCTTTGAGTTCGATTTACGGAATTGTCCTTTTGGAACAATGTTAGGAACAACTAGAACAATCTATAGCAATAAGAATGTGATTAATTTTTTAAAAATGGGGGGCCAGCAAAAAATTTTTTTCGTTTTCCGGGCTTTAAGTTCGATTTACGGAATTGTCCTTTTGGAACAATGTTAGGAACAACTAGAACAATCTATAGCGATAAGAAAATGATTAATTTTTGAAAAATGGGGGGCCAGCTTAAAAAATTTTTTTTCGTTTTCCGGGCTTTGAGTTCGATTTACGGAATTGTCCTTTTGAAACAATGTTAGAAACAACTGGAACAATCTATAACGATAAGAAAATGTTTAATTTTTGAAAAATGGGGGCCAGGTAAAAAAATCATTTTTTTCGTTTTATTAGAGAACTGATTTGAATAAAATAACAATACTCTGGAACAATATGATACAAGTCTAGAACAATCTAGAACAACTTTCAAAATTATATTTTTCAAAAAAAGGGGAGTCAACTTCACGCACTCCTAAATAGGAGATAGATTACGGGCTCTTCCATTACGTGAGAGCTCAGTTTGAAATAGAAATCCTATCGTTACTATTTGAAGTAGAACAAAATTTATCTCTCTTTCGAGATTTTTCTCTTTTTATTAATTATTATGTATGATTTACTATTATTAATTTATGTACTATTCTATATTATTTGCTATTACTAATATTATTATTTACTTACTTTACTATTTAATAAATATTATTATTTACTATTACTATTACTAATTCATGTATTATTTAAAAATAAAACAATTCTTATTACACTTTATATAAATATAATTACACACAAATGTTAAATTAAATAGCATATTAAAAATTATCATTTATTGCCTTCTCCCATTGAAATGATAATGCACCGCTGCCTATAAAGAATTCTGAATAAGCATTTCGAACTTCAATGCCACTGTTTATGGATCTGCCTCTACTAACTGGCAATGAGCTAAATCCTTGAGAAACGATATTATCATTTGCAGGAGTTATGTGTGTATATGTTTTTAGAAAGAAATTTTTCCTCATTAGTGATAATGAAGTTGTGAAGTGCCACTGTCGCTTGTATAATTTTTCTGGCATTTGCAATATTTGCAATTATGTGTCTTCTATATATCCTCCATCTTGCTGCTAGAATTCCGAAAGCGCTTTCTACCACACGTCTTGCTCGATTGAGTCTATAATTGAAAACTTTCTTTCTGAGATCCAACTTGTCGTTTCGTGGATATGGTATTATCATGTATGATGTTAGTGGAAAAGCCTCGTTTGCTAGCAAAACATAAGGTAATGTTGGTCCATCAATTTCAACAGGTGTAGGATTTGGTAAATTAAATCCGCTTTCTTCGAAATGTCTTCCCACATCACTATTTTTAAAAACTCCTCCATCATTCTGTCTCCCTTCTGCACCGATGTCGACCATAGTAAAGCGATATTTTGCATCACTAATCGCCAATAGATTGATACTGTGATATCCTTTATCATTGAAATGCGTTGAGCCACTTTGGCAGAGCCTGTGATCAAAATTATATATATAATTTTATTACTCGTCGTACATTTATAATGAAAGAGATACTCCTCTCAATACAAGTACAACAAATCCACCCAAGTAGCACAAGTACATCCTATGTACGTACAACGGACGTACATGTCGGACATCCATCCGCATGTACATGTGTACATCCATTGGACGTCCATATTACCTGCAGCGGATATACAAAGGACGTCCACTGTACGTCCGTTTGCAACTGCTCTGGACGTCCATTGTTCGACATTTATGGATTTTAAATGGATAAATTCTGTATCTAAAGGGACGAATTTTGGACCTCTTATAGACGAATTATGGATCTAAAGGACGAATTTTGGACTTTTTTATGGATCTTAAATGGATCTAATGGACAAATTTTGGACCTTTAATGGACATTTCGGTTCCTTATTGTGCATGTATAATTAATAATATTAATTAGGTTATAAATTATTAATAACAATTTTCTAGTACATTGAGATAATTTTATTTTTTATTTATATTTGTTACAAATGTTAATTCTTTTTATTCTCTTGTTCTATATGTGTCTGTGTGTGTGTATTTCTTGAAGAAATATATATAATCTTCTATATATCTATATATATAATCTATATCTATACATGTATATAATTTGTGGAACTCAAATAACAAAATTTTGTTTTCTGACAACAAAAATTATATTAAATACTTGAAAAAATTCTCTTAGACCTGATGCATCAAAATGCTTTTTTGGCTTTAAGCGAGACTTAAATATGTGTGTTCAAAATGAACGAATATGTCGACGGATTTCAAGCAAAACCTAATTACATTCAATCACAAGGAGAGTTCAGGGCCCGAACGTTTATTCGGCGCCCCTGGCAGCCGGTCGCGAGATATCGCTTTGTCAGCGATATTCAAAACAGCACTCGCCCTTCTCGAAAGATCTAACAACAACAAATAGCACGTTAAAACGTTAAAGTTAAACCGTTGTCTCGGTCAAAGTCGAGTTCGTGAAAAATCGGGATCTTTCGAGAAGGGCTTGAGTATAAATTGACGCGATCGGAGAGCGCTGCGCCTTTTCGTCAAAAAGTCTCCGACGCTCTTATTCTCGCTCTCAGATCGTAAAAGTGCTTTTCCGTTGCTCGCGGAGTTTATCAAATCTTTCCGTCGCTTGCGGTTTTCAAAAATTCAGCTAGAATTTTTTAGTATTATAGTTATACTTTTCGTTGAAAGAATTAGTTATTATTTATCCGCTAATTAAAAGGATTGTAAATATATTTAGATACTTATATTTGTGAAATAGAATAAAGGAACTTTGTACATAGATATATCTATAGACTTATCGCTCTATCTCGATCGTGCCGCGCTCACTTCCCGGTCATTCCTGACAGGATCGCTCACAATGTGTGTGTATCTATATTTATCTTTCTTTCTAAATAAAGACAAACACATATTTAAATCTCGCTTAAAATCAAAATGATGTTGGTGCAACTGGGCCTTATTAATTTATCACAGTAACCTTTTGTGTGTACAATTAAAGATTGTATTAAGCAGTATCAACATTACTCTCTCCATGTTTCTTATTATCGGTACGTTCTTTGGCTCTTCTAAGCCATTTTTGGATTGCTTCTTCGCACTCTTTGTTAGTAGAGTTCGGAATACTTCTTTTGACAGAACCTGTAATATATAAAAACAAGATAAAAAGTATTTAGAAAATTGTAAATAGATTTTATATTTATTTAAAATAATGTACACATTGTTAAAGACATTTTTTAATTTATTTTTTATATTTATAATATTATTTGTTAATATATTAATATATTATTTATTTTATATTTATATTTTATAGTTATTTATTTTATATTTATATCCTTTGTTATATTTTATATTATTTCATATTTTATATTTATTTCTCGATTCTCTATTTTATATATAATTATACCTATGTTTTGATCATCCCTTAGTATAATTTTTATTTTTTTGATAATTATAATTAATTTAAACAATTATTAAATAAGTTAAATAAAAATTATTAAATAAATTATATAACAATAAGGAGCCTGATATTTTTAAAAATATAATTGCAAAAAAATGTTATTTAAAAAAACTTAAAATATAATTAAATATATATATATTATATATATATATATATATATATATATATTTGCGACGTCTTTTTATTTTTAATTTTTCAATCCTCCTCGGATGTTGGAGAGGAGGATATAAAAGGGGGAGCGAAAACGCCATCAAAAACACAAGGCGGAGAGAGATACTCGCGCTCGGAGGAACTAAGATGGAGGGTGTTCTCGCGCGAGCCGCGGCGAAGCGAAGGCCGCCTCGAGATCTCGAAGTTGGGCGCCAGATACGGTCTTTCACGTATCAATTCGCAAAATCGTCAGAATAACGCGAAAAACGTTAGCCTGTTTCGCCACGGGCCGACTAGCTCACCTAACGGTAGAGGGGCAGGGTCCGTTGAAAAGGATGCGAAGCTGTCGGTTATTACGAAAATTGACGAACACAACGGGATTTAACACACACGAGAAATGAACACTCAAATAAATTACGCGAAGTTAATATAAAAGAAAATGTGACAAATTTATTCAAGAATAGAAATATAATAGAAAAGAATATAAAGTGAAAGAAATAACAAGTTCTAGAAAGAAATAGTAATAATGACATAAATTAGCGAGACTGAATTAACGAAATATAACTGTGTTTAACATAAATTCGAAAATTTGAAATAACGTACAATAGATACTTCTTCGACAGCGGTGATAACAATAGCAATACGAAACCGAGATCATAAGAAAGCGGTGATATTTATCGTCCTCCAGGCCCGTTTTTATGGCCGGACTTTGCGAGACCGAACGGCGTTTCGAGAGCGTAACGGAAATTTCGACAATCTCCTTGAGGACGCATTTAACAGATCTATTCCCTTTGTTACTCGCTCTTTTAATCGACAGCACTATGTTGGAAATGAGGCTTAATAATTGAGCGATAGTAATCAAGCGATTTGCGAAGACGAAAAATCTCGCTTGCTACGAGCAAGATCGATTCGTTCGGAATTCGATAGCCGTCGGACGCCGCTTCGCTTCTTTTCGGCGTAACGCTTTCTATCTACGCGAAACCCTCGAATTTCGACACTTTCTTAATCTATTATGCACCGCGACACACTCAAACGTACGACAAATATACCACGCAAATACCACGCAATAAACGCAATTCATACTAGTATCAAGAGCGACAAGGACAGCACGACATTTGCCACGTCGTCATACGCACACGGTCACACGCTCACATACACGCTAATTACGGACGAAAATTGCCCGGAGATCGATTGCGGGGATGTCTTACGCGGCTTCGACAACTCTGTTCGACAGCACGGATAGCAAACGCATTCCCCGCGATTTACCGCGCACGTGGTCGATATACGAGAGCCGGTCACTACGCGTCTTACGACACCCCGAATCCCGGAGAGAGAGACGAACGGTTCCTTATCAGCCACGGCCGACGTTACGATCGTCCTTGATGCCTCGGTCGCTTGTCTCCGGTCGCCCGAAATACACGAAAATCGCGAACTCGGTACAAAGCCCGAGCGACAACGAATCACGAAAATGGCGACGGCGACAGAGCGGCCGGTCCGCGGACAGAATCGCGTACGTGGCTTACAAATTAGTGATGGGCAACCTCACCGATACTCGCTCCCGTGAACAGGGGATGATCCCAGAACTCGGTCTCGTCCTCTCAGCTTGATCTCCTCGGCGACAACGACAATACGACAACGACACACTTGGAAAAGAGCGACTTTACGTTAAGAGCGACCGCACCAGAGTGATTCCCTGGATCTCGCGATCCAGGGTCGATAGCGGCGTCAATTCTGCGCGCAGGGGTGCGCGGATTAGCGGCCAATAGCGCCGCGACACGCGAGGTATTACTGCGCCCCGCGACAACGCCGTATCGGGGGTCGTAACGTCCCCGATAATTTAACATGCTGAATTTCGGCGACCCTGTTATCCATGGTCGTCAGGAGGTAGCTTTTTCGTCCTCCTTCCTCTGAGGGTGGCGCCGATCCGGCCCGGTTATTTCGGCTCAAGACAGCTGTTTTCCTTCCTTTATTCGAAGGGGGCGATCTCTACCCGCGACTCTGCGCTGTCCTGATTCTCCGGATGTCTCCGTCCTCGGCTCGAAATTCGTGAGCGCCGTGTCGGTTGTCGCAGAAAGAATTCCTCTTCTTTCTCTTCCGGTGGTTTTCCGGCGGGTTGCCCGACGTACAAAATGATACAGAAAAGAAATATAAATTAATAGTAGCGCGAAACATAACACGAACTCGTCTCTCCGGGGATTTCGATACGGCTCTCGCTATTTCTTTCTGGCGCGGCCGCTCGGCTCGCGCCCCGTAAAGATTTCCGGGGCGGATGGACGCGCGTCGGGACGGCAACGTCACAATATATTAGGTGTACAACTTTGCTTCCGCCGTTTTCCTATAGATGGCTTTAGCGGTAAGTAGTGGTCGAAATAAATAGATCATAGACGTCATGCAATAAACTTGGGCATCTGTCAACATAACCCTATAGAAACATTAGTCGATTTGTGTCTGCATCATAAAGTTATTCTCAATTGAAAATGTCAGTTTACGAGCCAAATTCTCGTCATTTGCGGGAGGTTTTAATTTTCTGCTTCAATATGAAGAAATCTGCGGCTGAGGCTCATCGAATGCTCTCAAATACTTATGGTGAGGCCGCTATTAGTGAAAGAACGTGTCGTGAGTGGTTTCAACGCTTCAAGAACGGTGATTTTCACGTCGAAGACCGGCATAGCGGTGGAAGAGAGAAGGTTTTCGAAGATGCAGAATTGGAGGCATTACTTAATGAAGACTCGTGTCAAAGTCAAAAAGAATTGGCACGATCATTGGGAGTGACTCAACAAGCAATTTCAAAACGCCTCAAAGACATGGAAATGATTCAGAAGCAAGGAAATTGGGTGCCGTACGAGTTGAAACCGAGAGATGTTGAACGGCGTTTGTTTGCTTGTGAACAGTTGCTTGAAAGGCAAAGACGGAAGGGATTTCTGCATCGTATTGTGACAGGGGGCGAAAAATGGGTTCATTACGATAACCCCAAGCGCAGAAAATCATGGGGATATCCCGGCCATGCTTCCATGTCGACGGCCAAACCGAATATTCACGGCTCCAAGGTCATGCTCGGTATTTGGTGGGACCAGCTCGGCGTAGTGTATTATGAGCTGTTAAAACCGACTGAAACAATCACAGGCGATCGTTATCGAACGCAATTAATGCGTTTGAGCCGAGCATTGAAAGACAAACGGCCGCAATACAACGAGAGACACGATAAAGTGATTTTGCAGCATGACAATGCTCGACCCCATGTTGCGAAAGTGGTCAAGACATACTTGGAAACGTTGAAATGGGAAGTCCTACCCCACCCGCCGTATTCTCCAGACGTTGCTGCCTCTGACTATCACTTATTTCGATCAATGGCACACGGCCTGGCTGACCAGCACTTCCGGTCTTATGAAGTAAGAAATTGGATCGATTCGTGGATCGCTTCAAAAGATGACCAGTTTTTTCAACGCGGGATTCGTACGCTGCCCGAAAGATGGGAGAAAGTAGTGGCCAGCGATGGACAATACTTTGAATCATAAATGTATAACCAGTTTTTTACAATAAAGCCTCGAATTTCGGAAAAAAAAACGGCGGAAGCAAAGTTGTACACCTAATATATATATATATATATATATATATATATATAAATATAATTAATTTAAAATATATACTGTATTAATTCTATCAAAAGATCAATTACAAGTGATTTGATAATCTACGAAGGGAGAATAATTTTAATAAAAGCGTTGAGTAAAAGATAATCTAAAAAACTATTTACCAATTATCAACTCTGCTAATTTTAATTTGTTGAATGCTTTTTTGGACCGCCTCCCCAACCAGCTGTAGGTTGCTGCAAGATCATTTGTGATTAACATCTTCAAAGTCCGTTGTATAAAATTGTATACCGAACATCCTGCAATTTTTGAAAGCTCATTCATCTGTAAAATTCAAAACAAAAATAATACATTGACTGAAATTTCATTAATTAATAAAGTACATATAGTAACACTGCAATGTAAAAATATAACATATTTGAGAATAACACATTTATAAAAAATTACCGCAACGTTAAAATTTTTGTCATCATTTAAATATTCATTGACGCGGATTACTTCTTCTTCGTTTTGTATAGGAAACGAAAAAATTGTGAAAAATAAAGGTGCTTCCTGCTCCCGATGAGCCACTTTTCCATCGTTTGTAAGAAGACGATTAATAGACGTAGTTAACTCGTGAAGAGTATCTGTGTACTGCCACATGCTTGCTTTCAGCATGTTTTGTTGGCGAATGATTTCTTTAAAATAATTTTCTGAAAAAAGAATTTAATATATATTTCAACTAAATAGTAAAGGCAAAAGAACCAATAACGCTGAACATATTGCGTAAAAACAAAATTATTAATTAACAAAGAAGTTACATATTAATGGGAGCGCATAGCTCATACATAGTAAGTATCGCAGAGATTAGTACAAGAGTTCTGTCGACAGACGTTTCGACCTGACTCCAGGTCCTTTTCAATGTTCAAAACTATATATATGCAAGAAAAATAAGTAGTAGCAAATTAAAATAGATATTAGAATTTAAAGTCATCACACAAAGTCAAAGAAATAAAAATAAAAATGAACAGAGAATCTATCATATCTTATACAGCTTTGAAATTGAAAGAAAACGGATAAGGTATATACACAAGTCAAAAATATTACAAAATCCATGATATAGTAACGGAAAAAATAATAACGGAAAAATACGAGCAACGGCTCGACGCAAAAATAGGAAGCTCACCTTGCCAATGTCCTTTTCTGTGACGCTATTATGATCCACGCAACCAAGAGCACTCCAGAAATTATAACGTGCCACAGAAAGAAAATATGAAATGCCTCGGAGCCAAAAGAAAAAATGCATAAAATGCAAGCGTTTGTTAGTGCAAGAGGGAAAGGGCACCCACAAGAGAGCGTGTATCTGAAATAATAAAGCACAAGCAGAGCGACCACATCTTACGTCGAAAGCGCATGCTCACTTAAAAAAATAATTACAATAAAAATCAGACAAAACCACCATATGATGCTCATAATATCCCTCAATAGAAATAATAGTAATCGCACGCAAAATCAGAGTTGCAAAACGCAACGGAAAGACACAGCGAAAAGTATCCAGCAAACAATCCCGGCGATCTACGACGCAACGAACAAAGAGCCGGCGACATGGCGGACAAACAAGGAAGGAGAGGGAGGGGGAGGAAGGCGGAAGGCGGGAAGCGAGCCGAACACAACCGCGAACGCGGCAAACACGGGAATCACCAGCAAAGGTGAATAAGAATAGATGGCGCGCAGAACTATCGGGCGGGAAGCTTTAAAAGATGCATAACTAACATCACTGGCATTTATTGAGTACAAAGAGATATGATTTATCTAATTTTTCCGTGTAACTCTGAATGTTAAGACCAAACGTTTGTTGTGTAATATGCAACATTTCTGATACGATTCTTTTTTTATAAGATGGTTCTTTGTCTAAAATTTTGGCTTCATTCCAATTAAAGTCGTGGCCCAGTAATCTGTGAATGGAAATGACACTCAAGTCTTCGTCTCTCAGATTAATATTTTTTTCATGTTCACTGATACGGGTTTTTAGCTGTCTTTTTGTTTGGCCGACATATGAGGCCTCACAATTACTGCAACTTAATTTGTAGACAATGTTAGAATGTTGCATCCTAGTGAGAGAATCCTTCTGCAATTTAACAACGGTGTTTAGTTTGTTATTCACAGTGAAAGCCAGAGTTTTTTCTAAATTCTTTGCCAGACCATAAAATCTCTCCGAAAAATTTTTTATATACGGAATCGTGAAAAAAGATGGAACTGGAGAGGTGGTAGCTTGAGAGGAAGACTCTGGAATATTACTGTTTAGGATCAAATATTTTATTCTATTGTGAATCGTTGTAAAAATGAATTCTATCGGATAGCTGTTATGGAGAAGAGTGTTAATCACACTCACTAAATTTTCCGTATGGTAACGAGGGTGTGAAAGTTTAAAAACTTTATCCACTAATCCTATAATAACTCCCTTTTTATGTATTAAAGGATGGCCAGAGAAAAAAGGATAAGGAAACCTATCTCTCCAAGATGCTGGATATGCTCTCTGATTCACAGACATATGAAATGGTTAATAAAGATCCAGTGAAAAGAATTACTCGGGATCTCACGAGCTTGTTGTCGAGATGGAAAAAGAAGAATTATATTTCCGATACCACTGCGAAATCATTGTTTTTGAGCGACGGCATGCTTCCCAGGGCCTACGGACTTCCAAAGATCCACAAACCTAATTGCCCCCTCAGAATTATTATTTCATGTATTGATAGTCCTTTACACGCTTTTGCAACGTATCTACACAATATTCTATATAACAATCTTCCCAGACCCGCGAGTCATATTACTAATAGTTATGAACTGGTGAAGAAGTTGAGTGATGTGCACATAGACGACCAAACAAAATTGTTTTCTCGACGTAGTATCTCTCTTTACTAACGTTCCGTTGGATTTGGTTGTTGGATGCATTGCAAAGAAATGGCATTTATTGAAAAATAAAATCAAAATCCCTTATTCTGAGTTTATCGTTGCATTGAGGCTAATCATGAACTCTACCTTTTTTAAGTTCGACGGTAAGGTCTACAAACAGATCTTTGGCACTCCGATGGGCTCCCCCCTCTCTCCTATCTTGGCGGACTTAGTAATGGAAAAACTTGAAGAAACAACTCTTCTCCGTTTACCTTTCCATATTCCACTGTACGTTAGATACGTTGACGACATTGCCATAGCAGCTCCTGCTTCCCTCATTCCTGATATTTTAAATATGTTCAATTCCTTCCACAAAAGATTGCAGTTCACAAGTGAGGTCCCAGATATCAACTCTTTGAATTTTTTGGACATCACAATCATTGTCAATAATGAACACCTTGAGTTTAATTGGTTTAGAAAACCGACCTTTTCAGGCAGATTTTTGAATTTTTTCTCTGGCCATCCTTTAATACATAAAAAGGGAGTTATTATAGGATTAGTGGATAAAGTTTTTAAACTTTCACACCCTCGTTACCATACGGAAAATTTAGTGAGTGTGATTAACACTCTTCTCCATAACAGCTATCCGATAGAATTCATTTTTACAACGATTCACAATAGAATAAAATATTTGATCCTAAACAGTAATATTCCAGAGTCTTCCTCTCAAGCTACCACCTCTCCAGTTCCATCTTTTTTCACGATTCCGTATATAAAAAATTTTTCGGAGAGATTTTATGGTCTGGCAAAGAATTTAGAAAAAACTCTGGCTTTCACTGTGAATAACAAACTAAACACCGTTGTTAAATTGCAGAAGGATTCTCTCACTAGGATGCAACATTCTAACATTGTCTACAAATTAAGTTGCAGTAATTGTGAGGCCTCATATGTCGGCCAAACAAAAAGACAGCTAAAAACCCGTATCAGTGAACATGAAAAAAATATTAATCTGAGAGACGAAGACTTGAGTGTCATTTCCATTCACAGATTACTGGGCCACGACTTTAATTGGAATGAAGCCAAAATTTTAGACAAAGAACCATCTTATAAAAAAAGAATCGTATCAGAAATGTTGCATATTACACAACAAACGTTTGGTCTTAACATTCAGAGTTACACGGAAAAATTAGATAAATCATATCTCTTTGTACTCAATAAATGCCAGTGATGTTAGTTATGCATCTTTTAAAGCTTCCCGCCCGATAGTTCTGCGCGCCATCTATTCTTATTCACCTTTGCTGGTGATTCCCGTGTTTGCCGCGTTCGCGGTTGTGTTCGGCTCGCTTCCCGCCTTCCGCCTTCCTCCCCCTCCCTCTCCTTCCTTGTTTGTCCGCCATGTCGCCGGCTCTTTGTTCGTTGCGTCGTAGATCGCCGGGATTGTTTGCTGGATACTTTTCGCTGTGTCTTTCCGTTGCGTTTTGCAACTCTGATTTTGCGTGCGATTACTATTATTTCTATTGAGGGATATTATGAGCATCATATGGTGGTTTTGTCTGATTTTTATTGTAATTATTTTTTTAAGTGAGCATGCGCTTTCGACGTAAGATGTGGTCGCTCTGCTTGTGCTTTATTATTTCAGATACACGCTCTCTTGTGGGTGCCCTTTCCCTCTTGCACTAACAAACGCTTGCATTTTATGCATTTTTTCTTTTGGCTCCGAGGCATTTCATATTTTCTTTCTGTGGCACGTTATAATTTCTGGAGTGCTCTTGGTTGCGTGGATCATAATAGCGTCACAGAAAAGGACATTGGCAAGGTGAGCTTCCTATTTTTGCGTCGAGCCGTTGCTCGTATTTTTCCGTTATTATTTTTTCCGTTACTATATCATGGATTTTGTAATATTTTTGACTTGTGTATATACCTTATCCGTTTTCTTTCAATTTCAAAGCTGTATAAGATATGATAGATTCTCTGTTCATTTTTATTTTTATTTCTTTGACTTTGTGTGATGACTTTAAATTCTAATATCTATTTTAATTTGCTACTACTTATTTTTCTTGCATATATATAGTTTTGAACATTGAAAAGGACCTGGAGTCAGGTCGAAACGTCTGTCGACAGAACTCTTGTACTAATCTCTGCGATACTTACTATGTATGAGCTATGCGCTCCCATTAATATGTAACTTCTTTGTTAATTAATAATTTTGTTTTTACGCAATATGTTCAGCGTTATTGGTTCTTTTGCCTTTACTATTTAGTTGTGATTTTTATCATAAGAACCTTTTAATATTATTCCAGTATTTTGTTAATATATATTTATTAATAAATTGTCGAACATGTAATTACAATAATAAATTCATTATTTTATAATAAGATTAATAAATTTATCGAAAATAATTGTAATTTAATTTATTTTATTTTAAATATATGTTACTTGCAATCACCGAATTTGCCCATTGTCTTAATTTTTTAATCAATGCAATTACTATTTAAATCAATGCGATTAATTTTTTAATCAATGCGATTAATTTTTTAATCAATGCGATACATACCACACTTGTGTTTTAAATGTACTGGACAACATTTACATTCTGTCATAAATGTTTCCAGTTGGTCGTCGTCAGTCAGAGATTCATTATTATCTATAAAATATGTAAAAAATACGTTATAAGCTTTTACATTTTGTAAAAAGTTGTGATTAATAATTCTATATTATGAAAAACAATTTACCATTAGATTGTAATAAATTCCCTTTCTCATTTCGTAATCTATCAGTCATTAGCTTCATCATTCTGTTTTTTTAAGTTTGTTTTTGTAATCGTTTTTGTAAAAGTACTGGTATCTGGAAGAAAAGACGATTAAGGACCAAATGGTTGAATGTGTTTTTTGAATTCATAAATTATTTGCTACTATTCTATTTTATCCCTAAAAATTTTTTTTTAAAAAGGTAAATTTTTAGAACTTGTAACACTTTTATACTATTTTATTATTTAAACTTTAAATAAATATAGTTTTTATTTTTCAGGAAATTTCATATTTTTTCTTATGATAGAGAGAATTATATTTTTTTAACACAATTGTTCAACAAACCAAGTTATAGATAAATGCATGTTATTGTATTATGTAAGTAATGCATGTGTTGTTGTATTTTGCATACTCAGTAATGATTTAAAAACGTATATACTAATAATTTATTAAATTAGATTATAAATTTTGAACTCCATCTGTCTTAGTACATATGCTCTTAAATCATTGGTATGTATGCAAGATAATTCGCATAATATAATAATACAAGCATTGATCTATAACTTGCTTTTTTGGAAAATGTAATAAAAATATGAAATAATTATCTGAGCTTAAAAAACACTTTAAAAAGTAGACTTAATTTAAAAAACCAGTTAGTAATATAATACAGAATATAGACTCTTTTTATAAACACGAAATATAAATATGTTATTAAATATAAAAACATGCATACAAACCATTTGTTAAACGTGGAGGAGTCCTTTAGTCGGCAATTTATTCAGCACATTATTATTATCGTCTGATGACGATAGATTGTTCTCTTCAAATGAAGAGCCATATGTTTTTTTCGTCACTCTTCTTTTACTTCCAAAAGACTTGTCCGAATTTACGTCCGAGGAATATTCCGCCTTGCGGCATTTTTTCTTTGCTACGGTATAATTGTCTAGAACAAAATAAGTATAACATTATGACAATGCAATAAACAGATTTTTCATCAATACATCAAAATGTAATAAGTGGTATATTTACCAAAAGTTCCATTACGTATTAGCCTGATAGGATATAAGGGCCATGAACAATCCGGTCTGGTATGATTTTTTACCGCGGCTGTCAACTTTTCCGATGTAAGTGACGGCCAGTAGCATTTACCGTTTATTATCCAATTAGATGGTACTATTTCCACAGAATCTTCTTCTGTGAAGATTACAATAGTCCACGTCTTCACCATTTCTACAAATTATTAACAATTTGTGTACGCAACTTCAAATCAATAATTTCAAATATTATTTGAATACACATTATTATTAATACATACATATTATTATTCGGAATCAAACCGTTAACGAACATAGGGGGACTCGATTTTTTGTTTTATAAAATTTATTTAATTTTAAGATATACATATATAAAATTTATTTAATTTTCAAATATTTATTCTCAGAATAATACTTTAATATTATAATAATATTCTTGGAAACATTATTTATCATTTTTTTAAATACTAAGAAGTCAATAAATTTAAGATTTAAGAAAACAATGATTTATCTTTATTTTAATTGTAAAATATAATCGACATTTAAAAAATTCTAAATTAAAAATGATTAATATATAAAAATAAAATTATTAAAATCTATAAAATTTGATTAAACCGAATGAAGCAAGAGAAAAATAACACATTTATCTTTGAAATGTAATTTTATACATTTATGCGATATTTCATTTATGTTCCAACTTTGAAGATCATTAACAACGTTTTCTACTAAATATATACCTAAATCAGAAGACTTACATGGTTCATTATAAAAATCTGTTTTTGATTTATATTTATTTCCAATTATTATTATATTTTTATTGTCACTAGCAATATTTTTAATTAAAACAATGTCACCATTATTTAAACTACAACAATTATCTGGTTCTTTTATTTTTAAAGTAAAATTACAAAACACTATTTTTTCCCATTGACTAGTATACACAAATTGAAATAAAGGTCCGTTATCATGTTTATTCAATAATTTAGGTTTCAAATTCAAATTATTTTCTTCATTTAATTCCAGAATATTTTCTTCGTGTATACGATTAACTATTTGTTGTAATACTTTATCTTTTTGTCTAATGTATCCTTTTATCTTTTGCATATATTTTTCGAAGGGATAGGCACTGTACTCTTGTAAAATTCCAAACTTTTTTACATCATCGCATAAATGTAATAAATTATGAATATTAATTGAACAATTATCTTTGCCATACAAAATTATATAAGTTTTTATGAAATAATTAAAAAGAGAATTAGCGTAATCTAAATATCTAACATGATGAGAATGAGATGATAAAATAGTGACAGCTACATTTAAAGACATAAAATTAAGATACTTATCACGATTAAGTACAGATTTTAAAACCACAGGACCTGTGTATAATAAAAATTGTCTGAATTCTGTAGCTTTCCATCTTCTACTTTCTTCTAATGATCTTCGTTTACGATTAAATTCTAACGGGATATTTTTAATTTGATTTATTAATAAATGAGAAATTTGTAAAACTTGTGCATAAGATAATTTTATTGATGGTTTACCAGTACACCACATACTCACTAAAGTTTTTGTAACACCTAGATCAATTAAGTGCATCGGCTCTACAGGAAAATCACGAATCATATCTAAATATTTTATTAATTCAAGATCTGACGATTTTGAATTTATGTGGTGTTTTTCTTGAGATTTAGCTCTAAAATCGAAATCGGTCCTATCGCGGAATTTATTTAAATTCGAGAAACAAACTCTACCGTTAATATAATCGCCTTCTATAACACATTTTGTACATGAATAATAACCGGTATGACCCTTCGTAAATTTAATAAACGCTTTAGCAGGAGTATCGTAAATAAAACCTTTAATTTTAAAGGAATAATTAAATCTTTCGTTCTCTCTGTCTATTATGATACCGTGCGATAATAAATTGATAACTTCGGCGATAAAATCTTTTAAAAATACATTTGCATCGTCTGGCTTTTTTTCCCCGTGATATATACCTACAATACCTACTTTATTACGATTTTCAACTAAACTACATAATATTGGCCACAATTGCTGATTCGAACTTTTAAAAAGTGGTAAACCATCAATATTTATGTAAACTTCTATTTGTTGTAAATTATTTAAAGATACAAATGAACATAATTTTTGAATACAATTATTTAAACCAAAATGATAATAATGTCCTGGTTCAACAATTTTTAATGTATTTTTTCTAGGAGTTTTCATTAATACGCGAGCATCCGAAGGTAATTCATCATGTTTTGATTTTAAAATAGCTAATAATT